>CEMT01388402.1:23898-49798 GCA_900068985.1 Pterula multifida
GAGAAGCTAGCCGTATCAATGTTGTCTGCCATGTGGATCATTTCTTTACATTTGCTGGTTAGGCCACTCAACTTGATGGCAGGAGTGATACTCGAGAGGACATCAGGGTCAACACCATGATGGTAAGATACAGTGGAGGAGACAACGTCCATGGCAGGCAGAGCTATGTAGGATTGATAGAGCAGATGAGGCCCCAATCAGGAGTATTACGCTGCAGGCCCGTTACGGGTTATTGCTTTATAGACCAAAACAATGGCTACAACCAAGCCACAACACTTATTGTCGCAAATATAGAATGCTGTATGATAACTTGTATCTGAATGCTGTATTTGACCATGAATGGAGCGACAGCCGGATTATGACAATGATGGTGTAATCGATTGTCTTATTGCATCTGTGCATTTTAGCCTATGCAAGATCGAGACAACAAGTTTCTATCCATCTGCATAAGCTTGGATATATGTACTTGTCACTGAGAATAGTAACATACATATACAATCAAGCTTCAGACAACATTCAAATAAGAGTCTCGGCTAGATTTTGCAAGGAGGATAACACTCGAAGTTTTAGGAACTTTGACGGATGTTGTCAGGGTAAGCAGACGCGGGCCGAAACGGCGCTGAGGACCTGACGCGATCACGTGGCGAATTCCATCGCCATTTCTGCCGTCATCCGGAGCGCTATCGACACTTCCGAATCACAACCCCCAACCCCACACAACCCATACAACCCCAATAGTCGGTATTTCAGATTCGTCTGGGACGTATATCAAAGGTGAATCAAGCGTTCGACCTATTGGATTGGGCCTCAAGCTGGTGCTTAATCATATTGGGAGCTGTTTGGCCAGAGCTCGCAACGTCTGTTTTAGTGTGTCCAGCTCGCTACTTTTGCCCTTGTCAAAACGAGGCGACGAGGTATTTATCAAATTTTATCAGACTATTGAGTTTCTTTAATGCTCTTTCAAGGCAGCAAAACAACTGTTATACTTTAACTATTTTTTGATGATACTAGTACTAGGCAAGGTGCAAGTTACAATCCATCATGATAGTCAAATCAAGGATACTACGTCCCGAGCGGAAATATCAATGTTAAGCATTGGATGTCCATATTATTTTTACACAATAGACTGTAGGCTCACTCCTTACACGTCCACTGCAACACCAAAATTCAGACTTTTCTTGATAATATCAGCAGCCCTTTCTCCAATGGCGTACACGGCTGCACTAGTATGAGCAGCTGGTAGACTTGGCTATATCCATACAGGTAAGTATCAGATTAATACCGGTGCCAAAAGAAGGCCTACCGCGACACTGGCATCTACTATCCGAAGACCCTTGACTCCCTTGACTTTAAGATCTGGGTCAACAACCCCCCACGTCGCATTGCGAGGAGACATCGCTGCCGTTGCAACAGGATGGAAGAAGCTGACTGCTCTACTCCTAATGTACTCGTCAAGTTCTTCATCAGTCTCAGCGGTGTTGAGGGCTTCGAGGAGATAACCATCCCAAGCTTGTGCTTTTAAGAAGCGTCTGGAGGATCGGATGGCTTCACGGAGAATGTGGATGTCGACCTCAGCTGAGAACAAAGCCGGATCGATAAGGGGTGTCGCGAATGGATTGCTAGAATTGATTGACACGGAACCACCTGAAAAATATATCATTGTCGACAAATGAAACAGGCTAAAGAGAGGTCGGCCTACGGGAAAGGGGAGACACGTTGGCAACAGGGACGTTGAGGAAGTTGCCTTCGGGTGTTGGGTTGCTCAGGCCATTCTATTGATAAATAATCAGACTCGAAAGGATAATCTTGGGATATCGCTCAACCTGAAATAAGAACTCGATGTGAGCAGTCGTGTTGCCTGCAGCAGGATCTCCAAATTGTTCGAGAATCGGGGAGTTTGCTGGCAGTCTCAAGAAGGCGGCATGATTCTCTGAAGTGTCCACCATGATACCAGTCTTGTTTCGTGTCCACTGCCGAACTAGTTGATTCTCCAACGTCTTGTTTCGTATGATAGTATCAAGCGTGCGAGTCGAATTGACACGCCAGGTGGAAGAAACACCAACGTGGTCAGTGAGGTTCTGTCCGACTGAAGGTAAGTTCACCAATGGTCGGATTCCAAGGGAGGAAAGTAAAGTAGCATTCCCAATTCCAGAAACCATGAGGATCTGAGGAGTGGCAACAGCACCAGCGGATAGAATAACTTCCTTTTTCGCTATCAAGGTTTGGAATTTGCCTGTGACTGGATTGAGAGCAACTATAACATAGCGCATAATATTGACTCACGAGTGGTGCTGTCCTGAAATTCGATGGTTCGAAAATCAAGAGTTCCCTTTCTCGTTTCTAATACTCTGCTAACTCGAGTATGTAGCAGAACGTCAAGATTAGGGCGCCTTAAGACCTGTGGAGATAAGTAAGCTTTGGAGCTTGATCTCACTCCCCGGTCAATAAGAGCCTGCAACCATCCTATCTTGCGGCTGAGTGATGGAAGAAGTTGTTGGAAGGAACAACGGACGCACCAACACCAAGTTGATCTCCAGAGTTCATGTCGAGTTGGAATGGGAATTCATCGAGCTCATTGGTTGTTTCGATGATACGTCCATCAATAGCACGGGCAGCACCAGGAACACTGACTCCAATGTATCCTCTGGTACCATGGACGGATGGGTCGTATTGTCCAGTGACATCATGTCCATCTACTGGTAAATTGAACTTCTCACTCTGCAACGAACACCTCTTAGGTTGTAATTCATAAAAGCAATGGAATAAGGTGATACCTTCTTGAAATACGGCAACAGTGCATCCCAACCCCAGGATTCATCTTCAGTGAGTGCGGCCCACTTATCAATGTCTTGGGACGAACCACGAGTGTATACAAGGCAATCTGAAAAGCGCATACAAGCGTCAATCTGCTTGGTAAATCAGAAATGTAATTGAAACAGGACGCACTGACTGCGGTTGATCCTCCGAGACCAATTCCACGGGGGAAAGGAAGAACTCGGTTGTGCAAATTCGCTTGCGGAGTAGTTGTATAGTTCCAATCATACGGGGTCATAGGTGTGAGCCGAGTGCACAGCAGAGGCACATCAAGGGTGATATCCCCCTCATTCCTAAGCCTGAAGTCAAATTCGCGTTTTTTTAGAGAGGACTGAACTTACGCTCCGCCTGCTTCCACAAGCAACACAGATGTCCTAGGATTTTCTGTGAGACGGTTAGCAACTGAGGCACCTCCAGGTCCAGCTGCAAGGAAGGAAATGAGGCTGGAGTATTCAGTGGTATACAAAGTAGGCACACGCACCCCCTACGATAACGAAGTCATAGGAGCGATGAACCTCTCTAAAGCTTTGGAGGAGGGACGCTGATGTACCCGTAGAGGCAGCAAGAAGCCAGAAAAAGGAATGCATGAGTGGGTTGGCTTTTCATTGAAGCCGGGGGTAGCTGTAGTTTATATAGTCCCATTCAGAGTCACAAAAATTCCATCATGGCGTTCACCACCTGACCGCCGAGAATCGTCCAAAAGAAAGTTCGAAAGTCGAGATGAGGATCACACATGATGTAGGTGACCCAGAGTCCCACAAATAGCTCTTTTTCAGCGGTCTCACGGAGTGAGAGAAGTCTACAGTGCTCGTGTTGAAGTACGGAATTCCAGCTGCAGTCTCGCGAGGAGAGATCAGGGACTACTCGATTATGTAATCCTATCATTGTTCAAGATATCACGGTCATCACAACGCGTACGTTGATCACTCCAGCTACATATCATCGCGCGTAACGCCTTTTCTTATTTTTCGCTCTGCAGCCCACTTCAAATCGACCTTTCTGCATCAAGTACTACAACTTCAAGCTTTTAGTATAAGTATTAGAGTTTATTTTATTTTCATATTTTTTAGTATCTGACCAATCCAACACAATAGGCTTTAATGTGGCCACAACGCGAAACAATGCAGAGCTGCTGGCCACACCATGGGTGGGCCACCACCGTGTCAGGTATAAAAAGAGGCTTATAGACCTGTAAACGAAGCACCACCATCTCTTTCTCTTTCCGCCATCTTCCTCTCCGTCTCAGGGCACAATCAGCTGTTCAATCTTTTTCGCTCCTTCACCCTTAAACTATTTCATCTACGCTCTGTGCAGCCTCCAGAACTATCACCCATATCATCAAGCTAGCCATGCAAGTAGAGGAAGCCGTCAAGATTCCTGCGCAAGCTCGATCCCGATCCCACAAACTTCGTCTCTCCAAGAAACGCCAGGGAGTGTACTTCAGCAATTTTCAAGCCGGCTGGTTGCCTCACGTTAGTTCCACGGACGTCGAGAATACTGACCTCAAGGATTGCTCACGCGATGATACTGCAAGCATCGGTAGTTCCTGGACCTACAAACCATCAAGCAACTCTATCGCCTTCCCTAGCGTCGATTCTGCAAGCACAAACAAAACAGAGGCTCAGAAATATGCCGACCACGTTCGTGCTCGTCAAGATCCCGGGTTTACGCGTCAAAATTCTCCTAAACACGAGGATATTGAATTGGTCAAGGCCCCTGCAAAGGTGAGTACCACTTTGCTCCCGGCTAGGAAGAAAGCAGATTCCGTTTCGGTCGCCGTACCTCACGGTTCCAAAACGCGTCCCCCTTTCTGCCGAGTTAGGTTTCAAGTAGACTCCGTTTGTGTTCCCGTGCATCGTGGTCCCATGATTAGGCCCAGTGTATCACACGTTAAAGCGCTCAATGCATCGGTAAGTTCTTCGTCCACAGTGTTCTTAGGGTGAGTGACTGACGATGTCCTCAATCGCTCCTAGCGTAAGGAGGCTTATGTCATGATGCGCAACCAGAAGGCATACAAGAATGAAATGCTTGTGTGCGAGCGCCAGGACTGCGGAGATTTCCTTAGGAACGTTGATTGTCTCATTCCTCATCTTCAGATCCATGACGTGGCATTGGAAGAGGAGTCGAACATCTGTGAGCGGTAAGTCTCTTCTATATCGATGTGTCTGGTTCTCATATCTCATTCTCACTCTTTGAAGATCCAAACCCAGTCCCACCAGTCCTCTTCGGGGTTTGTCCTATTCATCGCGTCTGATCGACCCTTTTCTGATCATATTCATCCTCTTAGGTGTGCTTCGTACCGCTAAGCCGTCATCCATGACTAGACACTGCTCTTACTGATCGGCTCTCATCGAGTTGCTGTACAAAGCAAATTGTTATTTTGCCTACTTTTCTCATGTACTCATGATCATGTGCTGGTCACAATTGTCAAATCTGTTTTTATCTTTGTGTTTTTATCTTTGTGTATCTAAGTACTCCTGATTGTACCGTTATGCAATACAATTCTCCTGGTGAGTTAGAATTTTCTTTTCGAGTGATCGCCATCAAAAAGTATGGCCACCTCTACAAGGCGCGAATCATCTCCCAATCGAAATTAATTCCACAGCCTCTTGAACAAACCTCCTCCAACTTGCTTTGGGTCCTTGTCCTCGGTCCCGATTTGCTTTTGAGCATCAGGCAAGCTCTGCTCTTTACCGAGCTTAGGATTGCGCAGACACAGCGAAAAGAATATGATCACAGCAGAGAGACAAATGCCAGTGATACATAACAGCTTTTGTGTATGTCTATACGCATCCGTCAAGGCCTCGCGTTCCAACGTTCCAACGGGATAATCCATGATAAAAGCGAGCGGGTTTCCATAAGCGTAATTCGAGAGCGTGGAATTGCCAAAGGGTTCCATTCTGTCGCTGATTGCTCTAGGTAAGACTTGTGTCCATATTGCACCAGAGACAGTGCTACCAAAGGCAGAGCCTATATTGTAGGTAGCAAGGTAGAGACCAGTGATGATGGCTACATGCTCGTGTTTGGTGGCAGATTGTATGGAAGCTTGGGCCGGGTATGGAAACATACCACCAGCGATACCCAACAGGATCTGAGCTCCAATAATTCCAGAATGACTGGACAAGGATGGGCCACCACGGTAGTGGATGAGGAGACCAAATGCAACGAGGTAAAGGGATGTGCCGGATACGATAAAAGGCTTGAGATACGGTACTTGGAAGCGTACGATTAGACCGATGATGCAGCCAGCGATGACCGAACTGAAACTATAGAGGGAACTGATTCTGGTTGCAGACTTGACACTCTCATCAAAAGCGACTCTGAGGACCGAGAACAGATAATCACCCTGCATATACCAAGAGAAGTTGAGCATCCAGGCAATACCAAGGGCACCCCATACCGCACGATCCTTAAGAAGATAGAAAGGAATGAGTGGATGAGGGCTTCTGCGCTCCCACCATATGAACGCTGGTATACACAGGAATCCCACTATAAGTGGAGTTATAATGTGTCTGGTTCGCCATTTTGTAGACTCGCCACCCGCAAGTGTGAAAGGGGTGAGTATGAGAGCAAAGCTGGCAATCATCAAAACAAGGCCAACAACATCTAGCTGCCAAAACAGTGCGACAGCTAACCTTCTTCCACCGTAGGTCTGGTAGGGTGTCCTGTATGCCGCAAGAGCTCCTGATTTCTTTGCTCTCCGATGAGCTATGAGGAGAGCCGCAATGATGGGGATGCACGAGACCGGATAGATAATACACCACATTCCTATGCCCCATCTCCAATCTGTCTTTTTTAGTACAGCATCGGAAACATCACCGCTAACCCATGTGTTGATGAGGAATGGCATTGCAGGGAGGTACGAAAAGATCAGTCGAGAACGTAGGGATGTCGTGTCAGCGACAATGACCTCTACCAGAAGAATTACACAAGTGTGGCCAATCTGCAAAGCAGGTTCGATGAGAGAATGCTATCGACTCGATTAAGAGCCAGACGGACCTGATGGAGTATGGCACCAGCACAAAACCCGCTGATTCCATTGGCTGAAGCCTCGACGATAGTCCCAAGAATATAGAAAAAGATGGAAATTAAGACGAGTTCCACGCGACCAAAGACGTCAGCAATCTTGGCTGCGGTAGGCTGCGCTGCAGCAGCAATCACTGTCCTCACAGTGTTCACAGTTGAGATCAAAGAATGAAGCTCGTAGCCCGAAAGGGCATATGTCTATAACAGAGTGAACGAGCGTGAAGTTTGTCCGGAGTTATGAGGCTCACTTGATACGTATAGCGAATGGTGCCATCCAGAGAATAGGCGTACGCAATAATGAAAACTCCAGTGAAGAGACAAATACGATCGAGAAGCGTGAACTGAGATGCAAGCGCCTCGATACGAGCAACACCGGGGCTCTTTTCTCCAGTCAGGTTAATTGGATGATCAGGATCGCCATGAGAAAACTTAGACTGCCCACTGGCATTGCCGTGCTTGTCAAACATGAACTCAGGAAAGACAGTACAGCGAGGAAGAAATCGGAGCAACTAAATTATGACACCATGTGCGGTCGACTTTTATCTGATAACGTTGGTCACGTTGGAGGCACACCGACCGGGTGATGGTGATGGTAATTGTATTGGTTCATCCGAGGGATTATGTTCTTCAGCATAATCGAGTGGCTTTCCTGGATGACGAACATAGGAAATTATAAACAAGGTAGACTCAGAAAATACTCTTCCAAGAGACAATATTTGGAGATCCAATGGATAGATGGCCATCCAGGGTGGCTCAGAGTTCGGGGCAGTGATGGCATTGACCAAGAGAAAAAGAGCTCGGCCCAAAATGTTCCTGACAAGACCATGCAATGCAATCAGATGCGTGTTACTTGACCCATGGTTGCGATGACTGTACATCATGATAAAGGACTGGTGGAAGGAAGCCCTGGTGGACGTTAAGGCAAGGTCGCTCTAAACGAATGGTCATATCATCTGACAGGAGGTTTCTGAACAAACTGCACTGCCTCTTCCAGCTCATCATCATTGCTCACTTGCAATCTATCGTAGGCATACATGAACACAGTAAGTTACTATGCGCAAAAAAGGAATGAAAACAGTCCATGCTGCGTATTTCATAAAATTGTTCCACTGGTAAAAGTAAGAATATCAGATATGCAAAGTTGTATAGGTTTAATGCTATGTAACAATCGTGAAGGATTTTCGTCATATTTGCGTAAGAGAGAGGAAAAACACATAACCAGGACTTGAGAATGGGGACGCATATGTTTACTTGGTTGAGCTGGTCGTACGTCTAATCAAGTGGTCTTCTTCGCAAGCCCACCGCCTTTAGCAGACTTCGGTTTTGAATTTTCAGCTCCTCCGAATCTGCTATTGGAAAGGGGAAGGCCGGTTCCGTATCTCATAGGTGGTTTCAACCCACTGGAAGCAGGGCCACTGCCACCACCAGAGACAGGTCTCCTGGAAGCTGATGCATCCTTCGCTGGAAGTCTCGACGTGGTTGTATTCTTGCTATTGATGGAAAGGGGTGCAACGCTAGGCAGGCTGGATGTTCCAGTTACAATGTGAGAGGAACGAGGAATGGGCATCATTCGGGATCGAGTGCGAGAAACGCTGCCCGCGACTGTCTTCACGGCGACTGTACCGTTAACAGGTTGAATCTGTGATCTCTTGACGATCTTGAGAGCGGATGTAGGAGGAAGGATTGATGGAGCAAATATAGCTGCTGTGGGAGTACGCAGGGAGGCCTTCGCAGATTCGGGATCTGGAGGTGTTTGGGTAGCACGAGGTGCAGCAGAATGTTGGATCGACAAGGGCACTGAGAAGTGGTCCTGTTCTAAATTGGTTGATTGCCGGGCCATATTGTCCATCCGCTTCGAGCATATGGGTAGAACTGGATCGGTATCCATATTGAAGCCATCATCATCTGCATCTTCCTCCAGGCCAACCAGCGTAACCTTGTCATTGAGAAGATCGAAGGATGTTTCCAGACAATTCATTTGGAGACTAAATGATGCGTGCAAATCAAGAGACATCCTATTAGAGGCCGTACAAGGAACCTTCAGGTTATCTCTGGGAGGAAGGGAAGAGCTACTAGCACACATGATGTTGGTTGGGAGAGGGGTATCGGCAATCCGGGACGCAGTGGATTCTGAAAGACGTAGATCGGAAAGAGAAGATGCTAGGAGTGAGCTATTGTCCAATTGGGGCTGTGTGACGACAATCTCAATCACATCGCGAGGAGAAGGGCTCGCGTTTAGGACAGAGGAGAGTGGTGAACGGATAACAGGTGTGGCATTGGATGAAAGGCGTGAGCGCTTGCCTGTCTGAGCTCTTGGGGTAGAATCCACTAGAAGGTCTTTGAACGGTGTCCTATGAGCAGACATTCTTTCCTCCTGGATGAAAGTACTATCCAGAAGCGACGGAATGCTCCTGGCTCGGGCCATTCCTGTATTCTCTTCATCGTCCGAGATGTCGTCCAGAACCAAAGTCGGATCCACAATGATAGTATCACCAATATCTATAAGCCGTTTCTTCAGAACAATCGAGCCTGACTGGCTGCCAGATGTTGCCTTCTTCCTCTCGAAGAAAGTAGACATTGTGAGATTTTCATCCATCAGGCGCTTCGAATCCAGAGCAGGAGTGGAATTCTCTTTATCTGAGTCACTTCCGTAGGAGTCTTGTAAGGAATTATCATCATGAAGTGGGTCGAACAATTCAAGAAGCGATTCCCTGGGGCGCGTAGAACGAACAGCGACTGAGGAGGTCATGAAAGCGAGGAAAAAAAGCGAATGGCTCAGTAACGTGATCGTGAATTCAGCATTACATAAATTATTCAGCACGTGCTTTCACTTACTCTCTCCCCGTTTGATTTGATTTTGATTTAACTTGTGCTGTAACTTGCTTTAACATACTGCACTACTCGCTGAATTCACCGCATCGTTCATCAGTTGAGAATGCCACCAAAGAAACAACAGAATGCTCCCAGCTCTAGCAAAGTTAAGGATGATAAGGTGTCTGATTAATCTAAACTGCGAGCATCAGGAGTACGCTGACTGACTCCAGCTTTGAGCATAGACCTTTGGAATGAAGAACGTATGCCCAAGTGGAACGATCATACCCTTTCCATCTAATGCCCTGCCTCACTAGAAAAATAAATCCGCTAAAGTGAAGCAGCAAATTGCTCAGATACAAAAGCAACAGGAGTTGGTCGGAAAATCCAAGGCCACTCTAGAGAAGGAGCGTGAAAAAGCCCTCCGGGAGAAAGAGAAGTTAGAGGAAGAGAAGCGCAAAAAGGAGGATGCAGCCCTCTTCAAGCCAGTCCAAGTCCAGAAGATTCCGTTTGGTGTCGATCCCAAGTCATTACTCTGCGCATACTACAAAGCTGGCACCTGCGAGAAAGGGAACAAGTGCAAATTTAGTCATAATCTGGATGTAGAGAGGAAATCCGAGAAGAAGAATTTATACGAAGATACTAGAGATGAAAAACTTGCCGGTATGTTGCTATATCTTTGTTCAGAGAGTCGTCCCTTATTATGCTTTATTAAGACACGATGGACACATGGGATCAAGATAAACTAGAGAAGGTAGTCCTTTCCAAGCATGGTAACCCTCGGACAACAACCGATGTGTGTTGGTCCTCAACAATGTAAAGTTGTTTGGACTTACTTTCTGTTTCTTAGATTGTGTGCAAGTACTTCATCGAAGCCATCGAGACACAAAAATTTGGCTGGTTCTGGGACTGTCCAAATGGCGATAAGTGCCAGTACCGACACGCTCTTCCAGCCGGGTTTGTTCTCAAATCTCAGAAGAAAGCCGCTGCAGACGCAGCCAACGAACAGACTATCAGCCTGGAGGAATTCCTTGAAGTCGAGGTACGGCATCATTATTCATTCCTCTTGTAGGCTTGTCGTGACAAGCCTTGTTTTCTAGCGGCACAAGCTAGGATCCAATCTCACACCTGTCACTCCAGAAACGTTTGCGGTATGGAAAAAGACGAGGATGGATAAGAAGGAAGCTGAGACCGAGGCATTACGAAAAGCCAAGGATACTCAAAACGCTGCTGGCAAGAACACAGGTATGAGCGGAAGAGATCTGGTGCGTATCCCCTTCTCTCCCTTTTGCGGCCACCTCTTAACACAATTTCGCAGTTCCAATACAACCCCGAGTGGTTCGCAGAAGATGATGATGATGACGACGACGACGACGATTGGGATCTTGGGAAATACCGGAGAGAAACGGAGGATGAGCGATTTGCGGCAGAGGAAAAGAGGATTGAGGATCTCACACTCTCAGATAGAAATGGGGTGGATGAAGATGCTCGTAGTAGTGATGGTTAAGGATGATCTATGATTCGGTGTGTATACGACTTAGCGCTCATAGCTGGGGCTGGTTCAAGAGGAAACAGCAACATCAATCCTACTCAACCGAATTTCATTTGGTTTATCGAAAGCGTCAGTTTGCCTTGCGGACGGCATTCATCTAGTGCTGATTGAGCTCTGGAAAATGCATTTTTATCCATGCTAGTGCAACGAGCAATCAATCAAGATCCTTAGAATCACGAAGTGAAAGGAGTGGTATGAATAATAATATCGATAGGCAGAAATCCAACCTCACTAACTCGAGTGTGAAACAGACATGGTGATCAGTCGTCGTTATCACTCCCGTAGTCTCCCAAACCCAAACCTGATGAAGGAGCAACTACAGTCATCGTAGATGGTGCTTTCGGCTGAACCTGAGCAAATCCTCTCTTTTTCTGGATCTCCGAGAAATACTTGAGTCCCTCCAAAGCATCCGCATTCAGAATCCCAGTCGGTGTTGGCGATTCCTCTATTAGCTCGTGATCCATTCGCTGCCTCTTTGCCTCTCTCTGTGCACTATCATCAACATCCTCTAATTCTTCCACAAGAGGCTCGTCAACTTCCAATACAGTGCCTTCTTCCAGAGCCAAGATGCTCCTCATGGCATTAACGATTCTCGGATCCATCTTGGCCTTGATAGCTTCCTGGCCCATATCCTCAAGTCGCCGTTTTTCTGCTACTTTGGCAGTGGGGTTAGGATCCTCTGTAGCCCAGCGAACATTCAATATCTCGTCATTGTCGAGTGATTGACATGCCATTGCCTCTTTTGCAAATTGAGCATGAAACTCATGCTCATAGGTCACAAACGCAACACTGCGATATTGCAGGATCTTGACAGCATAACCAGAGGGAGAATCATCTAGAGGCACAATAAATGACATGACCATAAGAAAACAGATACTCAGAAGGGACACACCTCTGGCGATCTTTCCAAATTCCTTGAAATGTCGAAACACAACTTCTTCAGTTTCCGCTGCGTTACCCGTCTCTTTAATCCTTCCTACATATAACGTCCTGTTTTGTCTGTTGAAGCTACCCACACCACCCATATCGTCACGGTAATCTGCGAACTTGTCTCGTGCAAAGCAGTCTTTAGAGCTGTCTGGTAGGGCAGCATTGGGTTCAGGTATGCAGTGCAGGTACTCGCATTCCCAGCCGTATGGACAGCAGCCTCGTGCAAAGAACAGACAAGTGTACTTCATGCCTGTAGTATTAGCCCTAGTTAAACCCGAGTCTAGTTTAACGTTGCAGCGAGTCTGGGACTTGATTTTACTGTGGTAGTATTAGGATCGGGACCGGTAAGATATGGAACTAGCTTACTTCGAGTAGCTATCCTCTCGGTCACCACCGGCCCATTTATTATACCAAATGTCTATTCGGAAGTTGAGATAGTAGTAGGGTATGACTCGGCAGAATTAGACGTACTGTACTCTTTCCCAGTTTGAGGGGTTTCCTTCCTCTCAACTTCTCCAGGTTTAACTTGTTTCCGAGCTGGTTTTAATCTTTTAGCTTTGGGTTTAGTCGTAGCAACCTGATTCTGGGGTTCCTCGGAAGTCATGGTGGTTGATGAGCAAGGACGATCACGAGACAAATCGCGAGTTTTCTTCCTGCCTCCATTGCAGTCTCCATAATTACTCAATCATGTCCAAGCTTCCTCAGCCCGCTTCAAGCCGCTATAAATCTGCAGCTTCCGGTATGCTATCTCCACCAATGGAGGGATCACCTCGTGTGCGGACGAAATCGGCTGGATCCGCTTCTCGTTCTTCCATTCCGCCCACTCCATCTCAAGGCTCTAGTTCTCCTAGGATACGCACACAGTCTACTACGAACGAATCCGTCAAAAGTACTATTGTGGTACCAAAAACTCTGGCAGCTAGTCCCAGAATGCATATTCAAGCAAGTACAGCCAGGCGTTCACCCGCGAAATCCAAACCTGCCCCGCCATCACCAACGAAATCTAGTATGAGCCTTCGCGAGCAAATTGCTCTGAAGCGTGCGGAAGTGAAGAAGGTTGCGCTACGTTCTAGTCCTCAGGACGAGTTCTTCGAGATACCACCCCATGCAAAAGAACTCGAGGTAGAAGATGATCCACTTGGTCGATCATCTTTACGGGAGGCGGTCGAGAAAGCGAGGAGCACAGGTGATGTTTCGGCGACTCCTTGGTTTTGGAGAGCATCAATTATTCATCTACCTAGGTAGGTTCCTTGAATATCGCTATGCGAGAATTGCCATGCATTCCTTCCGCGCTGTTTGAGATACACCTCAATATTACTCCTGAGCCTCTTCAATCCGTGACGGAAGAACCTCCCATTGGTTCTGCCTCTCCTTCCAAGAAAGAAGGTGCATGGTATGAAGGTCCAGATCTGGAGACAATCAAAGCGTCGACCAATGCAATTGTGGAGATTCAGCCCGAGTTGTCAATGTTCGGCTCTCTGAAAAATATCGACGTAAGATATAGGCTCTCGCTTCTCCGATTTTCTCGTGTCTGATAATTTTGCAGCTTCACAAGAACAAGATAAAGTCCTTGCCTGATTCCTTTGCCGACCTTTGTTCTCTTCGCACCTTGAACTTAGCGGAGAACCAGCTCACGGACCTGCCTGCCAACATATGGGCCCTGCCACATTTAACAAATCTCAACCTTGCTCATAACAATTTGGAATGTCTCGCTTTCAATGCGCCCTTCGTCTCCCCTTCTTCTGTTCAAAGCTTCCGCAGTATGAGCATATTCGAACCAGAGATCTCGCGTGCAAAATCACCCTGCCCCAACCTCATCGTTCTAGATGTGTCGTTCAATCGCTTATCCGCGAAGCGTATAGATCCCAACATCCCAAACTCGCTTGCCAAACTAGATCTATCTGAAAATCCCTTGGGTAGTAGTTGTGACCTGCTTGGCATCCTCTCTAAACACAAGAGGATCAAGGAGATTCGACTTTCTCGAGCAGAAATAGACGATACCTCCCTCCCATCCGACTCTTATCCATCATCTTGCTTCCCATGTCTGGCACTACTTAACCTTGAAGAAACTATGGTTTCTCCAGAAGCCGCTAAAGGAGCCTTCGGCAATTTGAATAAGGAACTGGACTTTTCTTTCACAAACGAACTCCCAGATATGAAATTTCTCAGACTGATAGTTGGCAAGAAAGTTATGAAAGAACCATGGGAGATAGAAGCTGAGAAGCGTACAAAAGCTAGAATCCAGAAATTTGGATTGCCTAAGGAAGAAGTGAATAGTCAGCCAGAAATTCCTGTTTATTCCGTGAAAAACCCCCCCAAACCCAAGGAGATTCTAAAAGAGTCTTGGGAGATTGAGGCAGAGCAAGGGTTACTTACAGAAGGAGGTAGGAGGAGAGCTAGAGCCGCTGCTGTTGCCAACAACGAGCAGGAGAAGGAGACAGCATTAACAACCAAGGCATCTTCCAACGACTTAACTAGTCGAGAGTTTTATGAACCATCCACACAGACGCTGACTCTTCCGTCATCTGTCTCGCACACCATTTCAGCAAAACATGGTCGTTCTGTCTCTTTGGCAATAACCTCGATATCTACCCTGCCGACCAGTTTGGCAGATATTGCTGTTCCAGCCCCAACTTTGCCTTTGGATATCATTACAACACAGCCATTCGCTCACACGTTGCGTGTTTTGATCCTGAACAATCGAAGGCTTGACAAGTCTTTCTCTTTACCATCTCTCCCTCCAACTCCTGCACTCCCTTCCTTGGAGATGCTCAGCCTTGAAGGCTGTAGTCTAGCAGATTCTATTCCTATCTTTTCGCCCTCGCTGTCCCCATCCCGCAGTCTAAAACCCTTACTAGAAGCTATTCCGTCACTGTTCCCTTCTCTTCGGTCCCTTAACCTCTCCTATAATTCCCTCACATCTTCGTCCTTCTCAGAAATTATTCTCAGTGCCCTTATTCTGGCCTCTTCACAAACCAACAGGCCCGGACTCCGACAGCTTGGGCTTCGAGGTAATAAACTCACTGTCCTCGACGGTTTTGCTGCCCTCGCAGAGAGGTTCAAGGGAAACAGGATGGTCAATGAGTGGAAGTTGGAGGAGCTGGATTTGAGGGACAACGACATCGGAAAATTGCCAGCAGAACTCGGATTGATGCCCTTGGATGTGTTTTTAGTAGATGGAAATACGTGAGTAGCAATTTTTGTTTGTTCTAGTCCATTGGCACTAAAATTCCTGCAGATTTAGAGTGCCTCAGCACCGGGTATGGGAAAGGGAGGGCACGAAGGGGCTACTGAGCTGGTTGCGTGGAAGGATTGAGTGAAATGCAATTTTTTGAAAAGTTTTCTATTATAATAGCATAGTGGATCTTCTCTGGAAATAGAGCTCGTGGGACCTGGGACTCAGAGTCAAGTTACTCAACCCACTAGAGTTTCAGCGATCACCCGATCATTGGGATGCATTGCTCATTTCATGGAGAAATTTGGCGATCTTAGATCGCCACGGTCTGGAGTGGCGCCCCAAAATGGAACACATTTCGACTTGACTCCCTACTCTCACTTGCACTCCTGCCACAGGCTGTGGGACTCTCATTGCCATGTTGGCAGGTCAATGCCGCAGGAAGCTTGTCTCTGCTTGTTTCTCTTTCTCAACTACTAGCATGTTTGTCGGCTTTCCATTCTGTACGGGATCGCGACCTGGTATAAGAAGTTTATCAAAGCTTTTGCATCGGTCAAAAGAGAGTAATCAAGGAATACCTTGCCTGTATCATGGCTTTATGGCTCGTTCACTTTCTAAAAATAATCACACCATTCAACCACTCCGAGGCTTTGCGAACAATGTTTCATCCTCAACGTTGGAGAATGATGCTAATGGCCCAAAATCCAAGCCACCAGATTCAGAGATTATCCCATCGAAACAGACTGGGAAAGTAGGACCAGAGTTGTCCCGGAAAGAAGAGAGAAGACGGGAATGGGATGTCATGAAGAAGCTGTTGTTGAATGTATGGCCAAAAAATGACTGGAAGACGAGAGGATCAGTGGTCTTGGGGTTTGTTTGTTTAATAACAGGAAAGGTGCGAAAATTATTGCTGAGATGCCCTGACTACAATTCATTCGCTGATGCCCATCCAGTTACTCAATGTTCAAGTTCCCTTCATCTTCAAGAACATTATCGACGCGCTTAACGTGGAAATGACAGCTGACTCAACTGTCTGGATCATCGCAGGATCACTGATTCTTGGATGTATGTTACTCTAGTCTCACAAGTCTACGAATCTTAACATCATTCTCCCTTAGATGGAGCTGCCCGGATAGGAGCAACCATCTCTGGGGAACTTCTCAATGCCATTTTCGCGGATATAGGGCAGAAAGCGATACGTACTGTTGCGAGGGAAACCTTTGAGCACCTTCTCAGCCTGGAACTTAAATTCCATTTGTCTCGACAAACAGGTGGCCTCACAAGGGCGATAGATAGAGGTACCAAGTGAGTTTTTCATTATGTTTCTTGTATAAACAAGTTGTATTGTACTTAAAGATTCTTTGGGCAGAGGACTGTCGTTCCTTTTGCAAGCAGTGCTGTTTAGGATTCTCCCTACTGCACTTGAGATCTCAATGGTCTGTGGCATTCTAGTATGTACATCGGCTAGAACTCCTTGAGTTTCCACTCTTGAACGTCCACATGTAGACCTACAAGTTCGGCTGGGATTTTGCTGCCATCACGCTGGGTGCACTGGGTGCGTACGCGTGGTTCACGATTAGAACTACTTCGTGGAGGTATGAGTGTTATCTCACTGATTATGAGCCAATCCCTTGATTCATTGGACCACAGAAATCAATTCCGAAGGGAAGCAAACAAGGCAGATAACAGGTCCGCCACAGCTGCCGTTGATACTTTGATGAATTATGAGGCAGTCAAGGTACTTCTGCCTTTTTCCATGGGGGAACATTGATTGATATTTCCTGAAAGCACTTTAACAACGAGAAATACGAGCTAGCAATGTATGATAAGCACTTGGCGGCCTATCAGAAAGCGTCAGTGAAAATCAGTACCTCTCTTGCTTTCTTGAACTCAGGGCAGAATGTCATCTACTCTTCCGCCTTGACGTTGGCCATGTTTTTGGCTGCACAAGGCGTTGTCAATGGTACTCTCAGTCTCTACCCACCGATTTTCATTCTGAAGTACTTGATGTAGGAACAATGACTGTTGGAGAGTTGGTGATGGTTAATCAACTGATCTTCCAGTTATCGATTCCTCTCAGCTTTTTGGGATCTATCTACCGAGACATCAAACAGAATCTGCTTGACATGGAAGTGCTATATAAACTGCGTGATGATTTCCCTCCTCTCAAGGTCAGTATAATGCCTGATCAACTTGCTCTTCGTGGTTGAAATTTGTTCATTAGGTTCCACCAAATACCCCACCTTTTGAGTTCAAGGGCGGTTCTATACGGTTTGAGAACGTTGCCTTTGCATATCACCCTGACCGCCCTATCTTCCGGAACATTTCATTCACTGTACCCGCTGGCAAGAAAGTGGCTATCGTAGGCCCCTCAGGCTGCGGGAAATCTACAGTGTTTCGTCTCTTATATCGTTTCTATGAGCCCGATAGCGGGAAGATTTTTGTAGATGACCAAGATATTCGCTCCGTCCAACTCGAATCCTTGAGGAGGAAGATTGGAGTTGTTCCCCAGGATACTCCGTTGTTCCATAGCGATATCATGCATAATGTACGTTACGGAAGACTGGATGCTACAGATGAGGAAGTGAAGGAGGCGAGCAGAATGGCGAACGTGAAGGATGCCATAGAGAGGCTGCCTGAGGGATATAAAACCCAAGTTGGAGAGAGGGGGTTGATGATCAGCGGAGGGGAGAAACAGAGGCTGGCTATAGCGAGGGTACTTTTACAGGATCCCCCAATATTGTTCTTTGATGAAGCGGCGAGTCACTAATTTTTTAGTGATGCATTCCACTCAACTGAGTACATCATAGACCTCGGCTTTAGACGCCTCCACGGAAGCGCAGCTGATGAAAAGCATCAATGCTACTCTCCTTCAAAACTCCCGTACAAGCATATTCATTGCTCATCGTTTGCGTACCGTTGTCGAGTCCGGTGAGCCAATTTTGCAAATTCCTCTAGCACACTAATCGTTCTTGGTTTACTTCACGCAGATCTCATCATTGTCCTCAAAGATGGCGAAGTTGTTGAGCAGGGCAAACATGAAGAACTATTGAAGCTGGGAGGCCTATATCATTCTATGTGGCTCCAGCAAGCTATGGCCGAAATTTTCGCAGATGAATCCGGGGAAGACATTACTGCATGATTTGCTTTACTACATTACATCAGGTCGATCGTCGGCGAGACAGATGTGGACTTACCAGTGTGTTCTACCCTACACGACCCCAACCTCTTCTTCAGTGTACATACATCTTACTGTATCGTAGATTTATCTAACTTGTATGGTTTCTTGTCACGAGCAATCCTAGTACAGCCACTTTCTCTCATGAAGAACTGTTACTAGTGTGTACTAGTTTTTCAGAGGCAAGTCAAAGTCGTTCACAACCCAAGTGCAAACCCCGGACGATGGAAGGCTCACGCTGTGCTCTGAACAAGTTACTAATAGCATTGAACAGGCTTTCCCATGGGAAACAATAGCTCTGTATGCCCTGTGCACAGACTCCTCTGAGGATATATACTCAGCCAAGAATTGATTATTTCCCTTTGAGTTGTCACGGCGCGCAAAACCCGATTTTTCGAACGGATTGAATGCGAACTAATATGTATAAGTACCAGTAGTGGAAAGCCTCGAATCTAGAATCGAACCATATTGTCAAACCAAAGTTGTAACGTCGTTATGTCTGCCATAGTCCCGGTTGTCTCGTGTTCATCTCCCTCATCCTCCATCATCGTTATCTTATCTATTTTCTTTCTCTCGCTTTCTTTCTCGCATAGTAAACCAGACTCGGTTGTTTTATGCTGATTTAGTACTCAAGTACAAAAGCAGTAGTAATAGAGTGTGGGGATAATCAGTAAAATTATGGAAATTTCCGTCTCTTGTTTCAACAGAGAATTTATCTGTGGCCATTTGAAATATCCACTCTACTGTAAATGTCAACACCACCGATCACTGTGGTGTGGCTGTGCCAATATCAACCTTGTGTTTCCACCAATGATTCCAGCCCAACGCGGCCTAGCACCTAAGGAGACCACACTTTTCAAGGAACTTCTAACACTTTATGAGACGAGACAGCTGAAGAAAGGAGTCAAAACTGCAGATAGTATTCTTAAAAAGTACCCAGAACATGGTGGTAATTAGCTTCTTGCAGGTTTTCACTCCATCGATGGCTGCTTAATCTGAGGCTTAGAGACGACCTGTATGAAGGGCCTTCTTCTAACGCACCTCGGACGGCGAGAAGAAGGAATTGAACTCGTTAAAAAGGGCTTGCGGTTGGATATCACATCACATATATGTTGGCATGTCTTTGGACTCATACAGAAAGGGGAAAAGGACTATGAGGGGACACTCAAATCCTACAATCAGGCGCTCAAGTTTGACAAAGTGCAGTTTCTCGTTCATCTTTTGAGCTCGCAGCTAATTACTTGTATTCACAGGAGAATCAAAATATTCTCCGTGATGCGGCACATTTACAAACGCAGCTCCGGCAGTTTGATAACCTGGCGAAAACTCGCCATACGATCCTTCAGATTCGTCCCAACCTCCGCCAGAATTGGCTTGCTTTCTCCGTCGCATGTTATTTGAATGGTGATCTCAAAGAGGCTCTGAGAGTAGTGGAGCACTACGAGAGCACATTGAAGGTAACAAATAACTCATGTACTCCATAGTGTCTGATTTCACCTTTGTGCTTAGAATGTTCCAGATTTTGATATCGAACACTCAGAAACGCTTCTTTATCATATACGCCTTCTCGAAGAATCTGGAGATGTTTCTCAGGCTCTTAACAAGTTGGATATCAACTCAAAATCTCGAGCGATCATCGACAGAACTGCAATCATGGAGACTAGAGGTCTGGGGATTCTTGCTTCTTTTTTTGGCTTCACTGAATCTTGTATTTATTACAGCACGACTTGTCACCGCTTCTTCTTCTTCAAATGCCCAAGACGCGTGGCGTGCCCTGATCGATCACAATCCAAACTGCATCGACTATTACTATGGTTTTCTGAGGTGTCGAGGCTTGGACTTCAGTAGGCTTTTCAAACCTTCCGATTGTGTAGTGAGCCATAACTTAGCATGAGGGCAGGTAACTTGAGCGATGAAACTCGCCCAAAAGCGTTATCGATTTTGAGCGAGCTGTCTCGACAGCTTCCAAAAGCAAGCGTGCCAAAGCGTCTTGCCCTCACCTTGGCGACAGGTGTGAGCCCCTCATTGACAAGATTATCCAACTCTAACTCCCCTTAGGTGATGAATTTGTGTCTCTGGCCCAAGAGTACATACTGGCTGGCCTCACTCACGGAGTACCATCACTATTCACTGACATTAAATCACTGTACATCGATCAACAGAAACACCGTGCTGTTGAGGCTATTGTTACAGAGGCTCTAGTCTCCTTCTCACCGTTCCAGTCATCAACTCCGTCTGACTTCAAACCTGACCCAACACACTACTTATGGACATTGTATTTTCTTGCTCAATATTACTCTCAACAGGATGCTCGAAGAGCGCTAGACCTCATAGAACAGGCGATTGAGCATACGCCAACGCTACCCGAGTTGTATACCCTTAAGGCCAGAACGTTGAAGAGGGCTGGTGACCTTGTTGGAAGTGTAGTTGCCATGGAAGTGGCAAGAGACTTGGATGGTCAAGACAGGTGGGAACACATATATCAATGGAATTTGTACTTGACTGATGTAGAGGAGTCAAGGTTTTTGAACACCAAATGCTGGAAATACTGGTTACGGGCTACCAGCCTCGGTGTCCAGCCTGATGGTGTTGATCATGCAACCGAAATCGCCGGCTTCTTCACCAAAGTAAACTTCGTCTATTGTTCTTTTCACGACTCAGATGTCTCATCTGAACAATCAGAAAGATGCTTCTAGCCCAGGCGCAGATTTGGAAGATATGCAGTCAACTCTTTATCTTCTTGAAAATGCTGCTGCTTATCAGCGAAGAGGGAAGTTAGGCCCAGCGCTGAAGAAATACCTTGCCGTTGTGAAGGTGCATCGCCCATCTTGGCTACTTCCATCAAGATTACTAATCTCTGGTGCAGGTTTTCAATGATTTTGAAGATGACCAATTCGACTTCCACGGGTACTCATTTCGCAAATTCACTGTCAACATGTACCTTAAGTGCGCGTCCTATGGTCTCCCCCTGTTTGTTGTTTCTAATACCTATGGGATGTCAGCCTGATTAAGTGGGCGGACGAGCTGCGGTCGCACCAAGCTTATATCACTGCCGCTGTCGAGGCTTCGCGTGTAAGGGAATTCATCCTGTATTTGTGATAGGTCTTGGATCCAATTACCCTGATAGATCTTTGTCGATCTGCATGATGATCCATCTCTAGGTTCCACACCAGACGCTAACGGTCAGTATTGGAATGTTGCAGAGTCTTTCTTGTTCTATCTCAACCTTCACTCTAAGGGCAACTGTCAGGTTCTGAGAAGAAAGCCAAAAAGAAAGCCCAGAAGGCGGCTCAAAAAGCAAAAGTCCAGGATGAGAAGAAACGTGAGCGTTGTTCGACTACATCCTTACAAGATACTAAATTTCATTACATGTCAGCACTGAGTCAGAATAATGCGAATGAGGACAAAGGCCTAGAACCGCCACCAACTAAGGATGATGATCAAGATGGTGTGAAACTGGCAACATGCACGGATCCCTTGGAACGAGCTGCAAAGGTGCTGACACCTTTGGTCACTCTAACCGAGTCAGGTAAAATCCATGGAAAACAAGCCATCGACATATGGTCAGCAATATACGACGTTGCGGTGAGAAGAGGTAAATTTCAGGTCTATAGGTTGTCTGTCCGTGATTTCACAAGTGCTGTGGATGAATAGGTAAGCTACTACAAGCTGCGAAAGCTCTGGTCCACGCTAGAAAGCTTGATTCCGAACACCCGAGTGTTCATATCCGCACTGTGGACTTCTGCCGTAGATGTGGGTCCACACAACCACAATTTGACATTATGCATCAGCCCTAACTCGGACATTTCGCTGTAGCTTCCTCACTGCCTCAGCCACTAGACGCAGATATTGAAGTTGCTCTGACATCGTTCTTATCTTATATAAGACCGTCGGAAATCAGTTTGGAGACTCTTAACTCTCAGTATCTACAACATCATGCAACATCTATACCTGCCATTCTTGCGGTTGCGACGGTTTATCAGATCCTGGGATCTGATAAACAAATTATAGAAGAAACCATCTTTGGGGTGGTTGAGAATCCAGATATTAAAACTGACTGGAGGGTACGTTCTGAATGCCCGTCCCATTAGAAGTCCACAATGACCATTCTTGATACAGGCTGCTTTGGAGACTTTGATATTCTTGAAAAAGCTCCAGTCTAGTAGATTGGACGAGTTTAGGACCCGGTGTGACGAGAAGTACCCGTTATCAACAGTTTTCAAGCCTAGGGAACAAACCGAAGCGATGCTACAGGCTGGTCTAGATTCTATCAGGGAATGTGGGAAGCTGGAGGAACAGGATTAGTTTCATGGAAAGAGTCTCTGCTACGCTGTCTGCAGCGGATTGTGGAGGCTGATATTCCTGGAGGTGCCTGGACTGCATTTGGTGAAGACTTAGGATATATTACAAGGTACCAGGTACATAGATATTCACTGGATAATCTAACAATTTTACCTCATCCTCATCCAACCTCGTCATTTGAAGATCTGATGAGCCATAGACGAGAGTTCCGTTCCTATGCTTATACACTGATACTGTTTGGCCTATCGGTTACAACGACTTGGTGCACCCAGCTCAGAGTCATAGGGAGTTATTCAAAGATGACGTAGCCCACCCCTCAGATCAGGGAGAAGGGTATTCACAAGCACAATCCATCCAGTGATGTGCATGTCGCGTAGTACGTGTGGTAACAGTGGGATCAAGAGGGATGGGATGTGAGTAAGTATCCTCAAGCGATCTCTCGACTTGAGATGGAGTTGCGGTGGATCACCACAGCTGCTGTATGCTTTCAGATAAACCCTGGTCTCAGCCTTCAGAGCATTTTTATATGCATATCGATAATGAAGGATATAGGCTATTGAGAATGCTTCTGTGGTCGAGCACCAAATATCCCTGCTCCTACTCTGACGATATCACTCCCAGCCTGTAAAGCATCCTCAAAGTCACTCGACATGCCCATGCTCAACAACAATCGACCACTCTCATCACCCCAAGCATCCTGCTTTCCTGGGATATGATCACATATCCACTTCTCTAGCAGGTCCTTTGTCTGGGTGAGCCTCTCAAAGTCCTGATTCGGGTTATCATGATCTAGAGATTGCTCCAGGGCTCCTATCGTCATCAAGCCTTGTAACCGTAATTTTGGACATTCCGTGACGATGACTGAAGCGAGCTCAGTCAATTTCTCATCCTTCTCACCGTCTTCAGAAGAAGACAAGGGTGAAAGCCCAGATTTTGAGGATTCTCCAGAGGTATTGACCTGGATGAGGATGTTCAAGGGTGATGTTCGTTCTGGTGGGAGGTGTTTATTCAATGCTCTTGCTGTTCCGGTGGAGGTTAACGTCTGGATCGCATGCAAGTTCGGTATCGCTGCAACATGCACTTTAGGTCGTATGCAAAAAACACGGGACAAAAAATTAACCCGCTAATGTTTTAGCCTTGTTAGACTGCAGTGTTCCGATGAAATGCCACCGGATTGCTGGCGGTAGCTGGATGAGAGATGAGTCAATCCAGACACCAGAGCATGATTATTGATCCAAAACAACCTGAGCAGCCTTCTCTACCAACTCCTGAACATAATTTTCGCCAAAGTCTTGTTGTCCGTTCTCGTAACACGCGAGAACATCTGATGCAGGTTTGTACTTGGATACGGCAACCAATGTGCGAGATTTTTGACCTGACAGTCGTTGAACTCGGGAC
This sequence comes from Pterula multifida, assembly GCA_900068985.1. NCBI lineage: Eukaryota > Fungi > Basidiomycota > Agaricomycetes > Agaricales > Pterulaceae > Pterula > Pterula multifida. Next base: position 48,085 of record CEMT01388402.1, read on the forward strand.
CGTACGTCTAAGAGATTCTCAGCTAATTCTGATGCGCGTTGGGCTAAAGGAGTATTTGAGGGTGAAGAAGAGGACATGAGGAATCGAGAATGCAGAAACTTGCGAGTCACCAAGTCAAACGGTCGAAGTCTCATAGTACCGGCCCGGTTGAGTCCGATCAGGAACAGACTGCATCAGCTTCAGGAACCAAGCCTTCAACCCTGTCTTGCTCAAGAATCAACTGTCTATGTACAGGATCCACTTCCGTTCTTATCCCAAACAGGACAATCGGCCCGTATAAAGGACTTATGGAAAGCGTATCAAGCCAGAAATTTATCAAAGAAACTGACCAACTCGTGTAGGGAGAGAGGAAAGGCATGTGTACATCGCAATGGGCACAAACAATGGTATAAGAATAAAAATGCTACCTTTACATAACATTGCGGAGGAACAACTTGGTCTCCGTGTAGTGGGTCCGATNNNCGATGCTTCAGTCTGGGCGAAACATCCCCTGAAAAGCAAGGAGAAAAGAGATAAATAGGCCATGCGTGAAGCAACACCATCTTTCCCCCCACTTCTCCTCGATAGATGATGCTGTCCCTCAAGATCTGCATTTTTTGGATCTCGCTCATAATCACCTACGTTGGTGCCTCGCCTGTGGGTGTCGGCGACATGAATAACATCATGGAAGCTGATTTGCCTTTGTATCCAGATCGTAGCCAGGGATGTTTCCGTGTCATCCATCTTGGGCCGTGTCACTAATGAGCAAGCAGGAGAGATGCTCGAAAAGAGGTTCAAGGGAACGTTGTCACTCGATTGGAAGAGAGAAGAGTTGGGGTATCTCGAGAAGAGGCTGAGAGGAACGTTATCTCTGGCTTGGAAGCGAGAACTGGAAGACCTCGAGAAGCGACTCGGAGCAACATTGAGCCTGGACTGGAAGCGAGGAAATCCACAGCTCAGTGAAGAGGTGGAGATGCAATTTTAAACACTCTGAAACAGAGGTAGAATGATCATGAAGTCAGGCTTTTGTATGCTGTTTCTCCTTTCAATCAGTGCGCTCTGTAGTAAATAAATCTCTGGGCTTCATGTAATGTCGGAACTGAGACGATATATCATGAAGATTCTTCAGAAGAAAGCTTCAGAAGAAAGCTGAGCTGGGCAAGGCAGGCAGGCATCGCCGAATGGCAACACATAGACGATGTCATGGTGGTGACTCCGAGAGCACGTGAGGGCCGCTTCCCCACGATTTCCGAATCCAGAATCGCGTCGTCACAGCCTATAACGACCTACCAGCGTCAACCACCATGAAACCACGCCAGGCCTTCTACCAGGCCGCTATACTTTGCTTGGGCCTATCAGCCACTGCTCTTGGAAGAAAGAGCAACTCCACAACATTATCATTTGCCCAATCACCATATGACTTGGCAGTCCGTTCATTTCTATTGACGTAGAGTCGTATCCCTACTGATCAGTTATCGTAGTCATCATTAGCTCCTCATGCTCCTAGTATGTTGGCTTCTTCTCTGAGCTCAGGTTTTCTGATGTACACTCTTCAGAGGGATGTCCTCCGTGTTTCAACTGTCTTCTACCTGCTTTTACGTGTGGTCAGTACGGCGAGTGTGACCCTTATGACGGTCAATGCAAGTGTCCCCCGGGCTGGGGAGGTGTAGATTGTCTTGTTCCTCGTGGGTTATACAATTATGAACCAATAACTACAGTGTATCTGACTATCATA
>CEMT01388402.1:49830-64158 GCA_900068985.1 Pterula multifida
CGGCGCTTACGGGAGGAAGGGAAGCAGTGTGAATGTAAAGAGGGATGGGGTGGTATCAATTGCAATGGTACGTGGCTCATAAAGCTCACTGCATGTAGGAACTAAGTTCCTGTAGTTTGTCAAACTGACAACGCTTGTCGCGGATTTCCGCTTGGTGGTGAGGTACCGGATGTAAACCAGGATGATTTGTTATGCTACAAGGGCGGAGAGACTGTTTTTAATGTCCACCACATGTGCAATGTTACAAGTACGTGCTTTGGTTATCGGCTAGTCCAGTCACTCACACAACAGCTGTCAGACCGTAAGATTTTGGACATGCTTCCCGACCGGATACCCCAAGTTACGTTCAGCTGTACCTCGAGTAGCAAGACCTGCGATTTCCAGTTCTGGACCGCTCAACAGGAGTCTTTCTACTGCGCCCTGGATCAGTGCGAGTCCAATGTCAAGGTTGGATATGATACTAACACCACTCAGTACGCCTGTGAACATCTCAAGTGTTCATGTGTGCCGGGAAGGTTCATTTGTGGAGAAAACGGAAGCGTAGGTAGGCCTGTCTTTCCTTTCTTCCTCCCGTCGAGATTCCCATAGCTGATGACTACTTTTGTAGATATATCCGACTTCCTCAAAGAGCAAATCAAAGGCCCTGCGACATTCACTTGTAAATCAGGAGCAGGTTGCAAATTTGAAGAGGCTGCCATGAATGAGCTGATCTTGTCAATCTTTGGTGAAGCCTTCATTGCGTTAGACTGTATGGGAGGAGAATGTTTGCATTTCTCTCAGGTTCCCGGCTATATTGTAAGCTGTCCTTATTCCTGTAATACTATTCATTCATGACAGCAATGATCGTACAGCGACCTCCAAAGCCTGATAGCACCAAATTTGTTGCTATCAGCACAGCTAGCGCTGCGCTTCTTGTTATTGTCGCCTCGGGAGGTGAGTTAGGTTCCCTCGTATCTGAACATCCATACATCTCATGTCATCCATTTAGCTCTCTGGTATGCCGCCCGCAACAGCAGTGGTGATTTGAAGCTAAACCTACCCGACAACGAGGCTTCGAAACTCATGACGGATCATGTCCCAGCCTCTTTGCACTTCTCGAATATTACTTACAATCTCGGGGAGCGCGTCATCTTAGATTCTATATCTGGAAGTATCAAACCTGGACAGATTATGGCTGTCATGGGCGCATCTGGAGCCGGCAAGTCTACTTTCCTTGATATTCTCGCAAGAAAACGCAAAAAAGGAACTGTATCGGGAACAATTTTGGTCAACGGTCGTGAGGTCAAGGATGAGGAGTTTAGGTCTGTGATGGGCTTTGTGGACCAGGAGGATACTCTGATGAGCACACTGACGGTATATGAGACTGTGTTGTATTCTGCTCTACTGAGATTGCCAAGGGAGATGAGCCTCCAAGCTAAAAGGTTCAGGACGCTAGAGACTCTCCAAGAGTTAGGGATACTTGGTATCAAGGATGCGCGAATTGGTGACTCGGGTGCGCCTTCTCTCCGGTTGTGTAATTGGGTTCTCAGCTGACAATCATCTAGGCCGGCGCTCCATCTCAGGTGGTGAAAAGCGTCGGGTTTCCATCGCTTGCGAGCTTGTAACCAGCCCATCCATCCTGTTCCTCGACGAACCTACGAGTGGTGAGTAGCATCTGATATTCTCATAAAGTCGTCACCAAACCCTTGCAAAGGCTTGGACGCCTACAATGCTTTCAACGTCGTCGACAGCTTGGTTTCGCTTGCTCGCAATTACAACCGTACTGTCGTGTTCACTATTCATCAGCCTCGCAGTAATATTGTTGCGTTATTCGACCAGCTGGTGGTCCTTGCTATGGGAAAACCAGTTTACTCTGGCGATTTCTCTCGATGTCACGATTATTTCACAAGCATCGGGAATCCTTGTCCGCCTGGCTTCAATATTGCAGATTTCCTTAGTACGCACATTTTATTCTTGAAACTCTTTCTTTACCAGGATCTCACCTTTGAATCTAGTCGATCTCACCATGAATGCCAGCTTGGAGACCCGAGCAGCGAATGAAGACCGCACCGAAGTACCTTCCCCAAGCTCTGCCGATCAGTCGAACCTTGGGGACGAAGAAAGATTGCTCACTGGCCGAAACGCAGCTCGCTCTAGGACTACATCAGAATCTAACGAGGATGAGACAGAACTTCAAACAAGACCGAGTTCTCTCGCAACAGCCTCTGGAAATTTCATCAAACGTGGAACAACCCAACTTCTTGACGCAGTCTCCATATCATCTCGAAAGTCTTATACCTTCCACCTTGCCCCTAAGCTCGCTGCGCTTGTAGAATCATACGCAAAAAGCGATATCGCGGCCGATATTAAGGCCGAGACCGAAGAGATGTGGAGGAGAAATAACAATCCGTCAGCGAGTGATGCGGGGCAGGATGGATCGGGTGCTGGTGCGAATAGGAGCGATGAATCTCAGGACGTTGCTGTAGAGAGTAACCTGCTACGAGGAAGGAAGCGGGCTACTTGGGCGACCCAATTCAGAATCCTGAGTGGTAGGGCGTTCAAGAATCTGTATCGTGACCCGGCATTGTTGGCTGCACATTATCTTTCTTCTATCGCGTTGGCTCGTGCGTCTTCTCGCGTCCTTGAGGTACTTACTGCGCACTCATACTTTCTCCAGTGATCTGTGGTCTGTTTTTCCATGATGTGACGAACGACATTCCTGGTTTCCAGAACCGATTGGGTGAGTGTTGTGATTTCTTCTCAATGCATATGCATGGATTAAGACCATGATTTTAGGTATCTTCTTCTTTACATTGGCCTTATTCGGTTTCTCTTCCTTGTCCAGCCTGGGTCTATTTGCCAATGAACGCATACTGTTCATGAGAGAGAGGTAAGTCATTCCTTCTGTAGATGATGATCCAGACCTGCTTACCACTACTGCAGAGCCAATGGATACTATTCTTCGTTCACATACTTTTCATCTAAGATCCTCTTTGACATCCTGCCTCTCCGCTTAGTACCTCCACTGGTATTCGGCGGAATCGTGTATGGTCTCGTCGGCCTCGTACCCGAGGTTGCCACGTTCTGGAGATTCATCCTCACATTGGTACTATTCAATTTGACCACCGCTGCTGTTGTCCTTTGGTTGTCCATCGCTTTTGCAAGCGTGAGCGTAGCCAGTTTGGTTGGAACGCTGATCATGCTATTCAAGTATTTGTTCTCTTTCTTTGCTTATTATCGATTGTTAATCTGTGTATTGCAGTTTGATGTTCACTGGACTGTTGATTAACCGAGAGTCAGTTATGGCTATGTTCCAGTGGCTGCACACGGTCTCTTTCTTCCATGCTGCATTCGAGGCACTCTCAGTCAATGAATTGAGGTATCTGTCGCTCAAGGAGACAAGGGTATGTTGAACACAATTTTCTTGGTAAACATCCATTAGTGATGCACATCCTCTTCCGTAGTATGGTGTTGAACTGGATCTTCCAGCAGCCACGATCCTGTACATTTTCGGTCTACGTGCAGAGGTAAGTTTCTAGCCTCTCAATGGTTGAGGACTTGCTGACCGTTTACTATTTAGTCTTTCTGGTGGCCTAACATCGCACTGCTCGGCATATTTTTTGTTGTCTGCACAGTCGGCAGCTACCTAACTTTGCATTATCGTGTGAAGGAGAGGCGCTAGATGGTCTGATTAGAGAGGCATGTTTAAATAGTAATTTGTGCATGGTTCGTACAATCTGGGAGTTTCGTTTGTATATACGCCTTCTGTTTATCTTACAGTACTTAATCCTATGTACATTATTAGTACATGGAGGTTTTCAGGCACCCGAATTGTGAGAGCAATCACTCCGATAGGAAGTGAAGATGTTACTGACAATTCCATGACTGGGATACTGCGTAGTGTGAGTGTTGACTAGTGGCTGGCAAGGGGAGACGGTAGATACGGTAAATGAGACATCCAACTTCAGCAAGAACAATGAATCGAGGGAGATTAAGGACCGAAGCAGAGGTATCTAGCCCTTGCTGAGTCAAGTGTTAATACAGCCGAGGGACTCAACTCGGAGAACTAGACTTTCCTTTGACTTGTACGCCAGTCTTCCACCAATAGACGGATACTTGAAAAACTATGAATTTCGTAATCATCATACATAGTCATACATACAAAGAATAAAGGGGCTATTTCACCTATACCTTAGTTCTGAAGGATAACCCAAGAGGAAAGCAGTCCAGAGATCTGAAGGAAAGAATAAGATAGGAATGATAAAACAGAAACAGAGCACAGATGAATAAACAAACAGATGGATGAGTTGATGGTGTGATACAGATGTTGAAGGTAGAAGATGAGAAAAGGGGCACTGCAATCGAGAGCTGAGTGGAGAGATACACTTGTTGAGGCACCACTATAGGGAGGAATGAACGAAAGGAGGATGGAACACCATTTTGGGAGTGCTCACACGCCCAACTTCACCAAGTTGCATTATAACAGCGCTTAAACGCCACCGAATCAAGCCCATCCCTCGTCGCAATCGACCCACCACCTTTTCTCCCTCCCATTCACCCGCCATTCTCCCACACCATCAACACTAGCGACGTACAGATACCTCCCGCACGGATCAAAACATAGCCCTGCTAGATCAACATCACCAGCGTCCCTTTCTCTTCCACCCTCGACAACAATACTTCTCCTGGATGCACCCCCACTAAGGCTGAACCGTGGTGTGGATATAGAAGGGAGAGAAGTGTTCGCAGGTGGTGAGGGTGATGATGATCGGGACGGTGTATGTGAGGCACAGTAATCTGATTCGAGTTCGTCACGGTCGGTTTCCATCTGACCCCCAGTTCCTTCCTCCATGCCGTTTCTGTTTGAAGGGAGGAACGTTTGGGGCTGCGACTGAGAAGATGACGTAGATTCCTGGCCGTCCATTGGTGATTCCTCTGGAAACATTGCCTGCCTTGTCCTCAGCCCATGTCTTCCAAACAACGCTCTCACATCTGCTTCGACGGCACGATCACCCAATGGGGGAATGACAATAACATCTTCACTGCCATCGCCATCGCCATCCCTACCCTCGCCATGGTAATTATTGTCGTCTTCCTCAATAGTCTGCGAAAGTGCACGGTGCAACCTCGGCGACACTCTGAATGTGTCTTCCAGTGCGACCAGAAGTCTCTGCTGTGGTCTTAAATTGGCACTGCCGCCTGCTTGTAAGAAGCTACTCCGGAGAGAAGGGACTGAATCTTGTTGGGGCGAAGATGATGAGAACGGTGATAAAGAGGTGCGGAGTTGATATGGTCTGTGTCGGGGACGGGGACGATGTGATTGAGATGAAGTAAGAGAGGCTGGAGAAACTTGGGCGTGTGTCTGACTACTGAACGAGGATGATGGAGGATGGGGTATATATGGCATCCGTAGGGTTTGATGCGTCTCAAAAGTTTGTGCGTCAACAATATGGACAACGGATGTATGCTGTAATAAAAGGCCAAAAAAAAATCCAGTCAGTACTCATCACAGTACAATCAACCAGAAGGAGGAAAGATAAAGAAACGAAATAGCACCGAAAGGATCATACCTCAGTAAATGCCATAACTTCCTTCCCACCGAGCCTATCAATCCCGAACTTCAGGCTCCTTACACTCCATCCTGGAGCCCGTGTTCCCCTCGTCCACTCCCACGGGTCATCTGAAAGCCATCCATTTGCATCCTGGCGAGCACTATGCCCGCTGTGATTGCTAGCGCTTGATACTCGGCGGTCTCGATCAGTCGTAAAGGTCTTGAGAGGTTTGGTTGAGCGGACATCCCAAACCACGACTATGCCTTCTTGGGATGCGACAGCTAAATAGGAGAGGGACAGTGATTAATAAGTACGATCCAAAAACTCAGTCTTTGCAAGGTTGAAAATGTTGGAGTAACGTGAACAAGGGGTGTACCATCCGGATAGGAGGTCAAGGTTGATGATCCAATGGCACAGGTACTTCAGTGAGGTGGAAAACAGAGTATAGTAAATTGGGAAAAGACAATGGAAAGTTGTACTCACCAAACTTGGATCCATTGGCCGAGAATGCGGTGGAGAATGATGCAGTGAGCGACGAAGGGTCGGAGTAGGAAGCGATATTGGGACAAGGTGGTAGAGAAAGTGCGCTTATGGGGGTAAAAGAAACTCTTGCTCCGCCGGATATATGATGGAGGTAGACCTTGTGCGAGTCTCCTGCTGAAAGCAATGTACGCCCATCTGGAGATATGGAAGCTGTAATTACAAATTTGTGTGAGTTGAAGGATCAAACTTCGTAATGAAATAATACTGTTACTGACAGTGGTTTATAGGAACATCCAACTTGATGTTTCCGACCTCTTTAAACATCTTCGATGGGGACGATCTGAGTGCGATATCATAGAATCGAAAGGTACAATCATTGTTGCTGATACCTATTCTCGGTTCAGCACTGCTCTGGTTGGAACGAGATAGGTTAAGAGAGGTGAGAAGGACGGAGTTATTGATAGATCCTTGAAGACATATGTCAGATAATGTCGTGTAAGTCTTGTTGGAACGTTGAAGGGACAAGTGTATCTGGGCATCTTGGCCTCCTGCTGCTAGGAGGTAATTATCTGCCCCTTCAATTTGGAGTGAAGTAAGTGTGTTGGGTAGGAAAGACGTCTCTGCAATGACTCGCGGTGACTGTTACAAGGATTATTTTGTGTGAGCTTGTTGTTCCGCTTTCATATTGCGACACGTCAATTGGAATGGAGAAGACTCACAGAAGCTGGAATCCGCAAGTTGTGCTCGATGATAGACCTATTCTGAACATAATTTACTATGCCTTGCTCTCGAGGACAGATAACCAAGTCCCGGAGTTGTCTGGGGTTGATAACTCAGCCTAGCTCAAGAAAGGAGATGATGTACTTGATGACTGACACATGGCCTATTTGAACCTTTCCTGAAACTACGCTGGTTGGAGAGGGATCAACAAGAGGTGGATCTCTTGCCATAATAATTCGTTGCGTTTGTTGTCGTCGTTCGTGTCGTCGTTGTCGTTGTCGTTGGTGAACTGAGAAGATGGAGGTCGAAGGACAAGCGAATGGATCCGGAATACCACCGGGCCCGGATAGGCCGCTCCATGTCACATGTTAATCATGCCACATTTGAAATTGATCTAAGAGTCACGTCTCGACTTCGACTGGCGATCAAGCCAGTGGCACCACGTCGTTCCAGACTCTTTTGCTTTTACACCTTGGTCAATTCCGCAGTAGCCAGTATAGCCGATACTCACTACGGAATGGAAACAAAGTTCCCTGATTCATCTGTCCTTATCTGAGCAAATTAAACGAAGCCCATCGGAAACTTGGCTGCGTGGGTACTTGCCACTCCGTGAGAGTAAACAGAGACTCTCACTACTGAGCTGACACAACCACCATCTGATCGTTTCCGACTTAACTTTGATGACTTTAATCGCAAATCGTAACTCTGTCCTATAACCGTCTCAGCGTGTCATCTTTATTGAACTATGTGGTCGTTCTGCATCAGCTCCGCAGCGCCCATCCACGTAAACCAACAAGTTACTCTTCTGGTGCTAAGTTTTAGTGATGCAGATGGTCTCACAACTTCTCGATGTCAGTACTTTTGAGGTCTGGACCCAGGATCCAGGACGTCCGATAGAGATCAGCGTGCGTTTACTGCTTTCAACACTTTTCATGCACTCAATACATCATTTGCATTAATTCTTAATGTCATCGAACATATCACAGATCATTGCACTTAAATGCGCACGCTAATCGGCCGATCTCATTTTTAATAAATAGATAAGGGAGTTGCTGATCAAGGTGAGCGTCCAGAAGTGGACGAATCTGAACTGAATAGTCACAACGTCCCCGAGTCAAAAGCCACACAGACCCCAATGCTTGTGACGGGTATTCTCAGATAGCTTCAGCGAACAAGCAGTGAACATGTCGAATGTCATCAAGTGGTATGGACCTGCATAGCATGCAAGTTACGTGCATTGTTCCTGGTCCAGGTTATGAGCCCGACCGCTGGGCCAACAACTGTCAGATTGGAAAAGCGACAGCATCATGTGCCTGATAAGGGTCTCTTCATCAGGAGTCGCGCTGTTGCGGTGAAAGTAAAAGAAAGAAACTAAATTATCATGCATCATGATTCCTTACCAATATTTTCTTGCCATCTTGGCCACCCAAGCGGTTTGTGGTGACCAACGAAAGTCTTCTGGTATCCACAAACCAGATTGATCAATCAACGCCGCCGAACGGGGCAGTCTAAAGATAAGATAAAAATAGCCTATGATTGTCACGAATTTAAGTTTACCATAAACTCGAATCTGGAGTAGCATCGGTCACTGTACATTGCAGACGAATACGATAATTATGCCATTTCGATGTCGTATGACGCCATCTCCAGTGGACTACCCATTATCAACCACAGCCATCTAGAATAAGTCCTCAATTGGAAGTAGAGGTGTCGTGCCAAAGAGCTATCAGGTTCACAAATATGCCAAAACCCAAGCACAAGGCTGTAACAATGCCATCTTAGCTGCCTTAGCTTATCACCCACAGATGGAATCAAAAAAACATCGAACCATTGTGAAAACTTATAACAGCATCAAATTTGTCAGGTCCTTTTGCTACTCAGGTGGTGGTGGTATACCGGGGACGTGATTTTGAAGCAGGTGTAATCGAACAGAAGTGTACAGAAGCCCGGAAATCTGATCGAGGTCTCATATAACTACAAAAAGAACAAGAAACCTGGCTCTGTGCGAGATAAGTTCCCAACAGACGCTCTGAACACTTCTTCGAACATATGCATTTTCCAAACTCTAGATACATGTCGATCCAAACTCATAGCCCCCGCCGCCGCTAGAAAAGGCGTTCCGCTTTTGTCACCATTCTAATCATGTCACACATGTCATATAGTCCCTTCTGAGTTGTGTATAATGTAATAGACACCTATTGCTCGTAGTCGGATCTCCCATCAATTCGCAAGTCGAAGGGCATCCTGGTTCCCCTTTCAATTTGAAGACCTCAGCATTATTCGGCGTCACTTGAAGCTCAGCCTTGAACCTTGAACCTTGAATATTTGAACGCTCAGCGCTCATGGAGCGAGAGAGTTGAAAGCTGTTGAAAGGCACCATCGCCGGGTCCAGAAACAAAGTCCGCCTAAACCCACGGAGCCAGGTTCCACAGAACTCAAAATCAACATTGCCCCACGTTGCGTGATGGAATCTATAGTCACTTGCTACTAGTACTGATTCGAACGAGTTTCGAATCAGTACTAGTATACCTATCCGTGGAGTACCAGTGATTCGCGCCACTCCAAAGCGACGAATCTGGCGACATCGTAACGGGGAACTTCTGTTGGTGCCTTGCTGATGAATCAGAGGAATCCTTAGCGATGATTACTGCTGTCAAGCCTGCACCATGCACACACAGGTTAGCGTAGCCCCTTAATCAGCTCAGACCGTTTCCTACCACAAGAAGATCGACAGCTGCAACGAGCTTTTCAAATCCCTGATGGGGCTCTCTACTCGGTAGCCCACATTTCCTACTGAAACCTCATGATGCAACCGTTCAAACGGGTTCATTGCCCGTTTTTACTTAGACCCAGATCTGGCGGTTGTAAAGATTGTATAATAAGCCGGGTACTTCATTTGATGTATTTGGAGATATGTATGGTGCTGAGTATACGTATATCCATAGTGGTGAGCTCCCAATCTTTTTCGTTGTATGGGGGATATCGTTGAAGATATTCTACGACCTCACGATCGATCTGTTGTGAAAAAGTCATACCGTAATTGTACCTTGTATCCCACGTCCACATTCCGCCTCTTATCACCGGTTACCGTGCGATAAGACCTTCGACGTCAAAGTACAACTGCATGGATATTGTTAAACTCTATCTGAAAATACAGCTTAGTAGTAGGACGTGAGAGTAGAAAATGAAGGAATGTGGGATTTTTTCACTCCCTGAACGGGGAATGTCGAACCAGCTGACTGTTTTGCTTGGTAGATGTTGAAAGCAGATGATCAACCAGAACTACGGCAGATCTGACATCGAAAAGAATAACGTAATTGTTGGAACTGGTAGAAGCCACGCCAGGAAACGGTTCCCGCCACACGAAAGCACACAAACCTCAAGATTTATTGGAGCGATTTCGCTTATCATTTTGTTCGACGACGTAAGGGGGTCGGAGGCTTTCCGTTGTTGGCCTGCACCACAAGAATTTTCTTAGACCTAAAGTTGCTTCCTTCGGTTAACGTTGGAGCAGGAGGTTAACCCGGATGCATATTGCCGATCTGTAATTGCAGGTAATTGCGACGGTTCATGCACACGTTTTGGTGTTGGTGGGTAAAAATCATACAGGGTAACATTTTTAACGGGCTTCATACTCATCCATTCTGTCCATAAGTAGTCCTGTCGAATTCATTTCCGTTCATCCTGCTTCTGCGCGCCTCTTTCCTTCTCTTCCCGGAAGGAATTCAAACAAAGGGGCACTCCAATTCAAATTATCTCTAAATGGTCCAAGCGTACTCCTCCCTCCGATGTCCTACACAGCGAAAAAGAAAAAGAGCGGTGGAGTCTTTAGTATGAACAATCGATTTCAATCGCAACAAAATCCCCACAATTCGCCTTGACAACGGCACACAGCGAAGTCCCAATCAAACACAAGCGGTGAATCCGACTTGAAGGCGATGTAATACCCCACAATAGGATCACATGATGGTGATGATCTGCTGCGCAGATTGCACTAATACAGAGTTCCAGACGATATCAAACCTTAACGGGGGTTGGGATGCTTATTTCTATTAATTCGGAACGATCTTGTGACCTAAGTGACGGAAGAGAAAATGATATTAAGCTGTAAACTATGTAGTTAGAAGACTGTAAAAAGGTTCTGGATCTTTAAGGCTGCGGGGGTGGGGAATTGATTGATGATGTTGTTTTTGTAGAGTTGAGATGAATGAATTGGAACTTGAAAATGGGAGGAAAAAAGGGGGAAGATGGGATTGGATAAATAATAGAAGAGGGGAGTGGTCAGCTGAACGATCGGAACACAGAGATAAATACAAATTGATAAGGAAATTTAGTGATCGAAAAAGCAGTCCAGGGTTGACTTAGTATACTTACTTTACATCCCAACTTCATTCACTGACATCAACATCAGTCCACTTGCTTCCCTCTTCAATCTCCCGTTCCCAGCTTATCCTTTCACTCCCATGTCTGACCTCCCACCTCATGGCATAAACTATCCTGCTGGTTTTCTGCACTCCCTCACCTCAATTCCTGCTCATTCTGGCTCACCTATAAGGTGTCTCTCCTCCGCCCAGTTCTCAGATCTACACTTCAGACACCTGCTAGCCCATCCTCCGGACAATGTTCTCTTCCCTTTTCTTCATGGTCTTGAAGGACAGAACGAGGACCAGAACACGTTCTTCATCCATGGCCCTCACACACTCGTAAGGCCGCCACTCTTTCGTGGACTTGTCTGGGTCGCGTGCGAAGACGATCTAGACGACCAGGCTAGGCGTCATCTGGCCCGGCAGCAACAGCAGGAGGTCGTAGATCCTGCTGGTTCTGGAGATGAAGGTGACTATGAAGACGATGACGACGATGAAGTGGACGACGACGACGACGACGAATCTTTTTCTGAGACGGGTCCTTCTATCATCAACCCGAACGACAGGGACCAGATGACTTCTTTTCCTATGGATTTAGACGACGGTATTGACGCCCTTCGGGACACTCAAGAATCACATATGCATCCCGTTACTTCCAAACACGCATTTACCAACTCCCAACCCCATGTGAAACAGCCACCAGGTGCCATCCAAACGACTGACCTCCCCATTCATGACAGGCGAGACTCCTCAATCTCTGCCTTCTCCGAATCAACTTCAGCCACTGGATCTCTCTTCTCCAGCCCTACCGACTCCCTCATCCCTACTCCACCCTTCTCGAGTTCACCGCCTACGGGGCATTCGCCAGGCACGCGGGATAGGCTCGACAATCCACCCTTGTTGACTTGCACATTCCGAGAGTGTGATCTACTCCAGCACGTCGAGGAAGAACCCGGCAAATGGGAATTCGCTCCAGTGCACGTTCCTTCTGGTATTTCCTTACGAAACTTTGGCATTCAAGTCGTGAGTAAACATGGCCTATCTATATCCTTCCCCTTCCTCCTCCCCTCTTCCTTTGTTCTATCCCCTTCCTTGGAATCTTTGGGCACTAGTGATAGAATTTGGATCAAGTGCGTTATGATCTTGAAGAACAGCATTCTTCGAAATCCAAGGGGACAAATGACCACAGCCCAGGCCCTGTGTCCAGCGGCTATATCTATACCCTTCCTCTCGTTTGTTCCGCGGATGTACATGATTTTTGACGCCATAACCTCTTCTTCTTAGCCTATCTATGCGACATTGTCCGATATCGTCATCTATTCTCCAAAAGGAGTTACACCCGCCTCTATCGCCCTCGCGAAACGTTTCAATTGCGCTATCGAGCGCAAATTTCAAGAAAGATTGGAACGATGTGGGCCCCTTCATAGTCTTGATTGTCCAGTAGAAGACGACAGTCAGAAGGAGGGTATCCTCAAGTATAACGTCTTCATTTTGGACGCTAAAGAGGCAGAAATGAGGAATGAGATTCCACATCTTATGATTCATATGCTTCCCTCCACCGCTGCTCACACCCACTTTTCCAATGGGGAGTCGGGAACAAACTTTGTCCTGGAAAACAACGTGAACGATGTCCACAGGTCCTTTAATCCCAACCAGAACACGGTAGATTTTGCTCAGAGGGAGAAGGAAGAAATGCGTGAGCTGACCAGAGCAACAGAGATCCTCTCTATTCTCCCACACGACCTTTCTGAGGGTCTGCCTGCTACTCAAGCAGCCATTCAGCGACGAGATCCTCGGATAGGCCAAGTCTTTCTAGGCAACTCGGAGGACGTACCATTATCCCCCGATACTCCAATAGGTCTACCATCCTCCATATATCCTGGATCTAACAACAAGCAATTCCGTCCTGGCGATCCTGACTGCCCATTCAATTCTCGATCCAATCTCAGTGGCTACGATATCTGCGTTGAGTGCCACGATCTTGCACCATTCCCTAGCGTCTCCCAATTAAGACTCGCTGAAGAACACCTGAACGAGCTAGAGCGCAGGTGGGCGGATCGTTGGGCGGATATCACCGCTCAAGGTGAGAATCATGGTCTCATGCCACCACGACCCCCTCCCAACGCAAACTCTATCGTTCACCTCCCATTCCCGAGTTCACCCCCTTCGACGGCCAGTACGATGGCCACCCTCCTTCCTATGCTGAGGTTTTTGGAGAAGTTCCTGCAACCTGTTACGCCACCAGTTAGATCATCAACCAACGGTCACACGAATGGTCATGCTAATGGTCATGACACTCAGGAAGGCAATCACCGTGTGAACGGGCATAGTAAATCTAGCGCGCTGTCATCTCGTAGATGGTCCTCTGTCTCGTCTCTGTTACCTTCTTTCTCTTCTTTTCCCTCGAATACGGCTTCTACTCCGACTCCGACCCCGATTTGCTCGTACCCAAGTAGCTCACCCTCCAGGTCACGTTCGCATACATCCCCAGCACCACCATCAACCCTTCCTTTCGGTAACACCCCACGAAGTCGGCCTTTAAAAATACTGCTTTACTCCGCGGATGGGTACACAGAATCATCAGTGCCAGCATTGTGCCTTCTTATGGCTATCAAGGGCCTCAAGCTCCCAGAAGCATACTTGGAGCTTCAGGTTGTGAAGAAACGTAGCTTTTTCGTCTACCACTGGGACCTTGGTGTTCTTCGAAGGGTAGAAGGGCGGGTCAGCAGATCCGCTGGTCCCACAGAAAGTGGCCCCGATCGAACGAGAAGTCCTGTGCCCCGGTCTCCCAGCCCATATGGAGGTCGGCCTCCAGCTAAATCCGTCTCCTTCGCTCGACCCTCACCCCCGTCAAACCCATCATCCCTGCCGTCGTCATCGTCGTTTCCTCCGACCCACAGCACGGCAGTCTTTCCGATGCCCACAACTATTATCAAAGGCCGCCCGAGAGCTAATACGCTTCCGAATTTAGTTTTCGATCACCTCAGCTGGTTTAATGATACCAGATTTGATGGCAGTTTCCCTAGCCGCGTTCTACCGTTTCTTTATCTAGGAAATCTGTGAGTAATCTCCTCCAGGAAGATCCTGCGTATAGTAGATCCAGTTCTGACCTTTCTTGTATGATTACAGAAACCATGCTGCGAATGCATATATGCTCCATGCTCTGGGAATTACTCATGTTGTTTCAGTTGGTGAATGTGCCCTGGTTCCACCAGCTAATTCCCACACCA
>CEMT01388402.1:66722-99516 GCA_900068985.1 Pterula multifida
AGGGATACATACAAGTGGAACAGGCATGAGGACCAGCGCCACACCGGCAAAAATAATGTTAGCCCATCTGTAGGACAGGCCGCTGTACATCTGCTGAGTGAACAGAGGAAGTGATGTTGCTGCTATATTACCTGTTACAGTAAAAAACAAAAAAAATCAATGAAATTGAGCGCCAAAGCAGGTATCGCTGGAGTTGACTAGCAACTCACGGCACAAGGCTGATCCTGCTACGGCTGACGACGCATATATACCGTAGCAGTCTGCCAGATAAGTGAAAGACCCAATATATATGATTGTTCCAGCGAACATGAAGATCTATTTATGCGTCGGCTTTCAAAACGTAATTACAAAAGTAGAATTGAAAAGAACTCACAGTGATAGAAATTACTGGGACAATCCAGTGAACGCTGGGCACACATGCTAGCCCGTACATAAGCATTCCAGCGGGGAACAGACCACCTGCTAAAATGCACGTATACAGTCGTGCTTCGACACCTCTCGTGGGGAAGTATTTTTTATATAGTCTATCCTGGTAAAAGTTGGAGAGGAATCCAAGGAGTCCACCGATCCTAAGGACGTATAGAGTTACAAGTTAGTTCAAAGGTTTCAAGATCAGGGTACTAGACAGATCGATCACGGGAAAAAACATGACACGAACATCATCGATGTAAACACTGAACCTAACTGGCCAGAATTGAACCCATGTAGGTCTCTGAATACGGGTGCAATGGATCTGAGCGGAGATTATTGTCATTCAAATTTGCATTATCTCGGAAAGAATTAAGTTAGACGTACTCGAGCAGGACGAAAATAATTCCCCAGGCGAAACCCACCCAAATCTATGGGACTTTGAGTCTATGAAGCGCAAGCAAATAGTAACGAAGGGTCGAACGACTGTGACTTACGCTGAAGCTTGCTACGATTGGTTCAGACGTAAGCAAGACTGCCAAATCGAAGTTGTATGAGACAATAAAAATCAGGCAAACTGGTTCGAAGGGGCTTACAAATTGGCCTCGTACATGAGGCGTAGATAAGGCCTTTCAAATCGACACCATCCTCAATCTTTGCTCTATATCTCAAATCGCCAGTTTCTTTCCTCATTTTTTGTGCAAGCTTAGCCAGCAAAACGGTGGACCTCGTTTCGTGCATGAACAAAACGATTGCTACCAGGCACACACCTGACAACCTGAGAAATAGAACAGTTGAGGAATCGGTCAACGAATCAAGCGCTCACGAACATGGCCGAAACCCATTGAATCCATCTCCAATCTAAACGAGGGTTCATTTCGATCCAACCACCAATGAATGGCCCAATACCCGACCCAGCTATAGCAGCAAGGCCGATGACTGCCATAGGTAATCCACGTCTATAAAGTTCGAACCTGAGAAATGCACTAACTGGCCCAAATGCTATGTCTTACTCATGAGGCATCCAGATGTCTGCAATGGTCCCGCCAACCATTGTGGAGCCCGTGGAACCAAAGGCCCCTTGCAAAAATCGAAGTGAAATGACGGTCTGGATATTTTTAGACCTGTGCCATCCAACTGAGTCTATGCCTAAAGGGATTCCTGTAGAGACGTACAATGCAACTCCGATTTGCATTAACATGAACACGGTGATGGAGACGATGTAGAGGGGCTGCCTCCCAACCTCTTCGCTGAACGAAGCGGTAATGAGCGGAGTTACACCGAAGCCTTGCAAGCAATTCGCAAGAGTCAATGAACAATCTTGGATACAGCAAGGACAATAGCGCACCCACTGCATACACACTCAGGCCTATAGTCGCCTGAAATTCAGAGCAGTTGAGGTCAGGGATCATCGTGGAAAATCCGATATTGTAAGACCCAGCAGCGGCAGCTGGAATACTATATTTTGAATCTTAAAGTGGAGTAAGATACTTTTCGCTCACCTGCCAGAACAGTAAAAGCAGAAGAAGTCAGGGTTATGGCCCATTTTTTCCTTCTTGAGTACGCGACTGGGTTTCTCCTGTCATTTGATCCAAACTCAAGCTTTGAAGAGAGTGAGTAACATTCGAGTGGTCGAAACGGTGGAGACAAACATAGATGTGCTTCTCTGGATCGCCATCGTGGACACCTTCAGAAAAATGTTGATGGGTGGTGGAAGTGAATGAAGTGGGGTCGTCACTGGAAATAGTAGTATCACGGCCCAATTCAGACTCGTTGAGGGTGTTTTCCAGAGATTGCAAACTCATAGGCAGTATGTTTGTTTGGATAGGGGGTCTCACGAGGGTGATATTATTGAATCAGCACCATTATAAGCAAGTGCGTTGTTTCCCCATGCCGAGTCGTACTGCTTGTTTTTTTTTCTGCGCGAGTGGCTATTTTGCCGGCCACGGTAGGTTGCGAACCCATCGGCCGTTTTGCTCCTGATCCATACCAACCACAGCATCAAATTTGTAACTGTACAAGTGGAGCATGTGTTTCGGTACTGAGACCCTTCAAATCCGTAAGTTAGGAAAGATAAGCTGTTCGCACGTGGCAAGCTGGTCTTTGCATACAGTATGATGCCATGGTCCTATTTATGGACCTCGGATCAACGCTTAAGTATTAAATTCCATTCCTCGAACCGTTGTTACTATGCATCGGTCCCTCGGTGACGTCGCTTGCACGATGACTGAACCTGCTTATACAATTCAAAGTACTACTAAGTGCTCGTGTGGTGGTTGAGCTTGCATTCAATATCCACAGGGCGAGACATTATGGCCGCATTTACCCGCCGACGTGGGATAGTTGATTCAAGGAAATCCATCTGCACCCATCAATGAGCAGGTACGTGGGAGTTAAAGAGAAGAAAATTGGGAATGCAGGATAGTCCATCGAACTCAAGAACGAAATAGGTCGAGTGATTCCGTGCATCGGGCCGCTATGCATAGTTCGTGCCGTTCGGTCGTCATGTGAAGCCTTGTTGCTAGTCCCTGAGTGTTACTGGTACCAGCGAATCCGTTGAATAGGAATACCTTGCACGAGATCAAGTTCAAGGGGTACTTATCGTTTGCCATAGGATCTACGTAGTCGGTGCAACCTCTATTGCTACATTTTAATCGATACATGCGCAGACGAGCCGCGGCCGACGATTACACCTACGACTCCTGATGCGATGAAGACCCGTTGCACACTAATAGTATAGCTTTCCGGGATCGATGCTCAAATTAGCTGACACACAAATGCAGGTGTCAAGGACTTCGTTTTGGTCGGGATATAACGCATTCGGGGATCGAGCAAAGATTGGACTTAGTATTTAAGAAGAGGGACCTCCGACCAAACGCTCAAATCAGAAGCGCTTGGAAACGATGGTTATTAGCCGTTGTATTCACTTAAAATCTGATAAACCATATAGCCGGTTACTTAGGGTCGCTGATTAGGTGAAATGGGTGTCGATCCTTGCCCAACTTGCTCATACGACCGCGGAACACATCTCAGGTTTGTCACAAGGCGGGTCATGTAAGAAGCCGCTGCCGTCGACCAACTAATGGCATACTCCAAGTTACATACTCCCCTCAACCCGCGCTCGGATTTGCAGCTTGTGGAAGCGACCTTTATCATTGATACGTCCAGGTGGAGCAGGTAGTGTCAAGGCAGGCAATGACCTTAGCTCTCAAACTCGGGCTAGGGCCCTCATATTACCGTGCCACCGTCATCATCGATGTGTGAAGACGCTCTAGGGTAGTTAATTGATTGGTAGAGAGTGATAAAATCCCGAGCAACGTTAAGGACTTGTCATCGCAGCTTTTCTTAGATCAGCCATCCGAACAGCGTTGGATTTTGGAACTATAAACAATAGTATTCCTTACTTAGTAGAGACGAATCATGTCGAAAATCAAGTTGGGGGATCTATTTAGAAACATGAATAATCGGAATCAAGCTTAAGTTGTTAGGGGTCAAGAAGACAACTGACAAGAACTGGCTTCCGGAAGAGCCGGATACAGCGTTGATGACCACCATGTTTGAACCAGCAACCAAAGTACCGCTCGCTGAAGAAAAGTTTGTGAGATGAATCAAAACCTGCTTGTATAACTCACGGATGTTGTAGGTGTACAAGATGTTCTACTTCTCATGAGTTTCACTAGGCGTATGACAAGATCTTTGCTCACATTTCCACGCCAGGTACCACGAGTCACGCCTCTCGAGTCCGGCTGATTTGGGATTGCAGGGATTGCGCTCGACCAAGAGTTAACGGTGACTTGAGGGCGTGCACCTTGGGCAGATTTTCAGTTGATACAGGTTTCACCGCTGGGGTTCAAGTAGGTATTACCAGCAAATGCCAATGTAGTAGCAATTTCAAGTGTGCGAGCACCGACTGGAAAAGGTGATCGTCAATGATGGGTAGATATCCTAGCATCAATACGGAATATTACTTTGAGATGAGCTCAATGAAAACGTTAGTGTTACAGGGCCAATGTCCTGATCCAATTGTCAGAACAAGGGTAGGCCGAGAATGACGGCGAATACCTTGAAAACGGCCATAGGTACACTGCCAGCACCAGACGTGACAGCGACCGTAGTCGGCCCCCATGACGACATACGAGAATCAGAAGGGCTTGGAAAGATGGAGTTAGCGGGTAGCAGTATATCAAACAGTGGGATTTACTGCATGATCTCAATTTTGCTGGAAGAAGTGACATAAGCTTGAGAGATGCATTAAGCAAACAGTACATACTCTGCATTGCGAAATCCTCGCGGAGTACCATCGTAATCACCTAATTGCCATATAACAGACCTTGACTGTCGAGTAATAAGTAGGAATCCTCGCTTTTATGACGAAGAGCTAACGGGCTCAGTAGAGGCAATGTTCGCCGTTGTAGTTCCTCCAGCTGTTACAGAAACTGATGTCGAGGCGACAGCGAGCTCAACTTTGTACACTGAAATCAGAGTTAAGCATGAACCACAGGGTAGGTCATGAAATAGAACTTGCAGGTCATAGTGTACGTTCCAGGTTTCATGTATGGGCTGACGAAGTTCCCACTGCTATCGGCACGAGTCCTGAGAGACTAAGAGTAAATGCCTGTTACTCACAAATCGTGCTCGAAATAATCCATACCAGTATTGAGCATTGCTGTTGCTAAAGCCGACTGAAATGAAAGGGGTGAAGCCTCCAGTGATACCGGTCCCCCTTCCAGTTACACGTCCACGACCAGATCTAGGTACCCACCCGGTGACACCGAGACCATCCCAGAATGATGTATCTTTAGACGTATTCGACTTCTCGACACCAGAGTAGCAAAGCAAGGAAAACATACCAATAGCCGCAGGAGACCCGCCCGTCGTGAATGAGAGAGCACTGCAAAATGTTCAATGGATACTAGTAATTTTCTCAGAGTCAACATACTATGGCCCATGCAAGCCCATACGGTTCGCTGAAGGAAGCTGAGTAAAAAAATGTCCAAGCGTGAGAACCAATGCACCTTCTGTTTGGGTGTGCCCGGAGTTCTGAGACCGCGGTGTTCAGTTAAGATTCAAAGGTACTACACAGGCAACTTGCCATGTCTGTGGACAGGTATTAGCATTGGTCACGATTCTTAGAAAGAAATGAGTAGAGAATTGAACTCACAGAAATACAATTCATTTTGGCTGCCTGAAAAGAATTAGGTGATTATTTGAAACACGTAGTAACTAAAAACACCATACCACACTGGTTATCAATGTCGCGGAAGAAAGGTCCTCCAGAACTGCCTTCGAATCCATTTTCGGCGACAACCTTTACACGTGATGAACCATGGCACAAATTTCACAGTTAGGTACCCTCACCATCCAGACGGCAAGACCAGATCCTGAGACACCGTGAACGGAGTCATCAATGAATTGTCTGGAGGAGTAGAATTTGGACCGAGTTTGTCCGTTGACAAGGAACACATCTGAGCCTTCGATAGAGGTACCGCCGTCGACAGTGGCAGCGGCTACACCGCTCGAAACAGTGGATCTCCTTAACCGTGCGATGTAGCGCAGCTCGCCGACAGAAGGTTCAGCAGTAGTACTATATATCCTCAGCTCTGTAATGAGAGTCATGGAAGATGAAGAATAGACTAACTAAGTTGCCATGTGAACCGTAGGGCTTTTGTACTGAGCCACATAGTAGCTAGTAGTGTGAATTTGAGATGCGTTGTGAGTGGAATGCAAGATGAAGAGAACTGACTGAATGATATTGGAAGCCGTGCAAGTAATTTTGATGTAATTGTTGTCATGTCCAGTTTGGACCCAAGAACAACTTGCCCCAATACCAGATGCGATTTGACTGTGCTTAGAACTATCCTGGGCCTAATAAGCGGGAATCAGAATTGTAGGACGTCCTTGGAGTAAGAGGAACGAACCTCGATGCCATTGTAAAGCAGAGAGGTGATGTCACCATTGGTTTTATCAACTGTAAAAGATAGTGGGTGTCACAAGCTCTCAAAGAATACAAATACGGACATACCGGTGAAGATCAAACCACCTGAGGTATCAACAATCAAAGAATTTCCGGATACAGTTACTCCAAATCCGAGAACACATGAAACCAGAACGCTAGCAGAGACTAAAGCTGAGAAAAAATGGGCAAACATCACGACGTGCTGTTACGCCCCCAGTGTGTTGTCCTCCTTATATATACCACAGCTTATTTTTCCGAGATGCTTGGGCTAGCAATATCAGCTGGGTAAGAGGGGCACATGAGATATAATTCCTACAAAACTTCGGCAAAAATGCGAGGTTTGAGAATCAACATAGACAGTGGCCCTAAGATAGACAGTGGCCCTAAGAAGTCTATGATAAGCAAGTGAACAACAAGTGCCTGAGGGTGCCAAACAAGAAATCGACCTGCACGTATCAAGTACAGCCAGCCAGAAAACTAGGGGCATGAGGAGAATTCCACGTATATCCAACACGAGACGCCTAGTGATGCACAACTTGACGACCATACTCATGGAGAAAACCAGGAAAAATGGGCACTGCAAGCGGGCCGTGGCCATCAAGAGCACACGGAGGATGCTGATGAGATCCTAGGGGCAGTTTGGATGACAAACAAACATTGAATAAAAGTAGCAAGATATGGTTGTACTACTGTATGGAGCCAAGAGCAGGTCATGAAGTGTAACGGCCCGCGCTAACTGGATCCGTGGTGAGTGACTAGCCTTGACTAAAGTCAGCTGGATCAGCACAACACTCAAATCGATATTCATATCCTTTCGAAGATAATCCTACCGCTTCGCCTTCTTTGTAGCTTTCGCAGCGGAGTCGTCAATTTTCTTCCTTTTGGAATCGTTATTTACCGCCTGTTTCATGGTGCTGAGCTCCAGAGATTTAATGGCCAGTACGGCGCTCAGAATTTTCTTCTCCCCCAATCGTACAACGATCGCGCTATGTTGATTTGCCGAGATAATAGATTCACCGCAGGAGAGCAGTTCCTCATCCCTCTGTGCGGTGCTTAGCAATTATACCAAAGAAAGAAGACCAGAATGGACCTGAATGGTTGTCGGATACTTGGCGAGTCTCTGAGTCAAGACATCCACGATGATGGCCAAAACCTGAACATCCACCTTGGGTTTGGGCGGCTTCCCCTTCTGTCTCATCTTTTCCCATTCTGCAGAGGAAAGTAGGACAAGCCTGATCAATGATACCATTGTTTCGGGGATATCATGATCCGAATCTAAGACGAAAACGCTATGGACGATGTGGGATCAGGATGGTTTTGTTTTTGTGGAATGAGCGAAACCCTTACTCATCACCACCCTCTTCTAACCACCAGTCAATCCTCTCTTGATCAATGTTGTCGCTGGAGGCCGAGACCACTAAATCTGCACGGACTTCCACTATATCAGCTGGATTCCCTACTCCATCCTGGGGAAGTTCTATTAAATCAACATGACCATAACGACGTAAAAGATCTGAGTTTGGGGGGTCGCCATATGTGTTCCACTATACATATCGTCAGAATTGACTGGGGTAAGAAAACAAGGAGGACCAACAATTTGTTCTCCTGAAGCGATAGACTTAGTAGAAATCATCCTCAGGCAATGTTCTTCGTAGAAGAGCTTGGCCTAAAGGACCTATAATGTCAGTCCGAGGTAGTGACAGAAGGTAACCTTACGTTTTCAGAACCATATCTCGCGTTGAGAATGTCTGCCATGGGTACCATCGCGACATCAGCTTCTTCTTCTCCGTCATCTTCGCCCACCTCCTCATCCTCATGCGGAGAAAGTTCTTCCTGAGCCATATAAGTATCTCCGCGTTGATTCATTGTAGCATCGTTCTCCTCGATCCTCGATTCCTCATTATCGCTACTCGAGTCCCATTTCTCGACATGAAAGCTTCGAGAAAGGATGCGGCTTCCCATGACATGATATTTTGCCAACGTAAAATGTGTATCAAGAGTAGGTGGAGGAAATAGGTCTGGCCTGCTCTAAGGGAGTGTAAGAGAGCGATAAACATTGACCAGAAACTAACCTTGATTGCTGGTAAAACCTTTTCATAATAATCTTTCTCAACATCCTCTTTGCCTATCTTGCCTGGAGATTATGAGCCAAGGGCTCTACACAGGACTGAAATAGCGGACAGACCTACCACAGAGGTGCCTGCCAGCTCTTGGAGCTCCTGTTCGCTCCAGAACATAGGTGTACTAAATGTAGTTGGCATCGATGCTAAATAGATTTGGTGAGTCTTGAACACTATCAGAGGAAGAAAGGACCAAGGCAGCATACCAAGATACCCATCCCATTTTGAGTCCGATCCTCTAGATTCTTCCCACATCATACAAAGTATTAGCCCAGACCAGCCCTTTGCAAGACCAGTCTTTTTCCAGTTATTGATATCAAAATCTGTAGGCAAGCTGGATGTTCTGAGTGACAAGGTCAAATATCTGGGAATCGTAAACAATGTGTGATCTTTCTATGGTCTCAAGTAAGAAAGTTGGATGGACATGAGAGAAGATATGATCCTGACAGGGATATCCTTGAGAGCTATCGCTCCTTTTCCTTGCCCAGGAAACTGGGTAATCCCAACGCATTTTTCATCATAAGTACCGCCATTGCTCGTAAACCAGGACAAAAACCTGTCAGAGTTTGAGCTGGAGTCCGCTAAGTCCATAGCCTAAGCCAATAGCGGTTCAATCAAGAATTTCGACTCCGAGTCCGAGAATCAGGAGATCAGTCTATCACAGATTGCAAAATCACAAATCACGTTGTCATCAGTGTCTTTCACTTCCCACTGTGTGGTGGCACTCACAACGATGAGTTTCGCGCTTGACGGGTTGATCTTTGCGACGAGCTGGATCCATGTCCTTTTATCTCCATATACAAAGGTCGAAGAAAGCTTTAATCTACATGCTGTACACGATGTTCTGTTCTATGGACTGTCTCCTGCTAGCTTGCATAATGTAACTTCATGACTCTTCCGCATGCTACTAAGGGACAATCATTGTGCTGATTCGTTGCCCAGTACGACCATTTTCTGTTTCCTGGCGCAGTTCCGAGAACTTTCTTATCCAGCATATTGCTGGCGTCGATTTCATCTCCAATACTAGAGTTCGCAAGTAGTTTCGGCCTCGTTCAATCCAAGTTTGATCTCCAGGTTTTAGGTAAGTTCTACTCAACAGTTTGCCACTGAAGCTGCTGACTAGTCATCACCAGTGAGACTCGTTCTAGCCACTATCAATGCTTTTGGTTTATCTCTACTAAGACGAGCAGTTTCAAGGCGTTTTGGACGCCCTACCAGCCTCTTCTTTACATTGTTGACATGTTCTCAGTTTCATGTACCATTCTGGATGGGCAGAACCATACCTAATATGTTTGCTTTCTTTCCAGGTGCGCTTACTATTTTTTTCTAAAATGCTGTCTGACTTCCTTGGCCGCTCCAGTTATCTGCTCTTTATGTCTTATGGTAGACAGACAACCTAATGCCATCTACATATCAAGGATCAAGGCTCATATCTCTGTAGTCCTCCTGACGTTCACTGCCATCGTATTCAGGGCGGAAGTGCTGCTACTGCTTATCCCCAATATCATTCTCCATCTATATCGTCGTGAGGCTACATTCTGGGGACTAATTAAGACTATGCTCATCGCTTCGTTACTTTCCATTGGTATGTTAATCTCCTAATTCAAATGCAGCAGTTCTAAGATCCTGCATATAGCTTCAACCATCGCTGTGGACTCCTACCTGTGGAACCAGTGGCTACTCTGGCCAGAGTTCAACAGTATCTACTTTAATGTCTACGAAGGAAAGAGTTCCGATTGGGGTGTAAGCACGTTCTAAGGTTTTCTGAGGCAAATCTGACCTGATATTTTAGGTTTCCCCCTTCCACACCTACTTCACGTCCTCCCTTCCAAAGCTTTTACTCGGCGTCCTTCCGCTCTCCTTTGTTGGCGGAGCATTTGATTCACGGGCCCGTTCCTTGCTCATTGCTCCTGTAGTCTTCGTGTTCTTGATCAGTTTTCTGGGCCACAAGGAATGGAGATTTATTGTATACGTCGTGCCTGCGTTCAACATCGCCGCGGGTCATGGCGCAAGACGGCTGTGAGTCTTGAGGTAATCTCTTCTTTTCTACTACTTATCGTCCACTTCTTCTAGAGCTTCTTTGCGAAAAGGAACGCTTATAGGTCGTCTACTGTTCCTGGTGGTAGCAGCCCTTATCTGTGCTAACTTTGCCATGACTACTATGATTACTCTGGCATCCATGGCCAACTACCCAGGAGGAGAATCTCTTCGCGCTTTCAATACCATATATGAAAATAAAGCTTCTCAAAATGGTACGTTTGACGTATTGTTTTCCCTGATGAGTGTTGAAAAAGGTTTGTCCTCACAGTTCACGTCCATATATCCAACCTAGCAGCACAAACAGGAGCCTCATTGTTCTTGCAAGTACATGCCCCACCCTACAGCGCTAAACTTCTGCCTCCTCCCCAAGCCCGTCATATTCTGTCCTCATCATCGACTAAGATTATATCACAAGCATTCCACACATCGTTCACCTCCTTCTCGTCCTTTTCATCTTCTGCCCAACTGAATTGGACATATGATAAGACAGAAAATCTGTCCATCAAACAGCTTTCCATTGACAAGTCTATCACTCACCTGATTGTGGAGGACAAACCCACTTCCAGAACGTTGTCTTATGGATGGCAGGTTGTGGGCTCTGTAGAGGGTTTTGAAAAGTGGGAGATCGTCAAGCCATCTATTGTCTCTAAGTCAGCCCATAAACAAGCGGAGAAGCCATGGTGGGATTTTAAGCCATTAAGCATGATCAAGGAGGAGAGGCTATGGATCCTAGAAAGAGATACCCAGGGCAAGAGATGGTCTTGATCTTTACATTTCTTGCTGTCACTCCGCTCATCAAATTAGCTGCTGCAAGAATATGACATCCCCAAAACTGTCTAGGAAAGGATGGCGGGTAGCCTGTTACTATAATGCTGTAACCGCAGCTCCTGTCTGTTGTATTGTAATAGATTAAAGTTTCATGGATAGTAGACGAAGGAATCCCCCCTGGTTCGTGAACGAACTTGCAATAATCGATATCTAATTACTGATGCTCTAAACAATACGGTAAGTAACAACACAAGTATGTGGCTGATTGACTTGCACAGACAGCCTATATCTATCTGTTTATAATTCTAGCATTGTATTGGTCGCACGAACGTTGATCTTCAAACTACGTCAGACTCCCATGATACAATTAACCTAGGGTATCCACCATCACGTATCATGGTCTATAATATGGTATCATATTCTACTGATTCAACCTTGCAGCTGATAGATGAGAAGAAGTATCGTTAATCAGGATTTCTAGTCTTCCTTGCGAACCTTAAGCTATATATGGCTTGGTATTTACCGCGGTAGACCGGCCCGGCGTTATCCTGCACTTTTGGTTCAACACAAATGGCAAGTATAGCTACCAACTGTAAGAGGAAGTTCGGGAAGCGCCACGTCTCAGACCAAGGTTAACATAGCCCGTGGCAGGGACTCGCTACACTGGAAACAACAATCATCGGCACAATGAGTTCAAGGGTATCGTATCTGGCGCGCACCACATTGCTCACTCTTGCATTAGTTGCCTACACAAATGGAGGCACTACTTCCCTCGGTGGCCCATGTTCGATAGCGAACGACCGAATCGATAGCGATACGTTGCACTCCTTTAGTGATTGCGATGATAAGACATACTGTCTGAATTCAACCTGCACTGCTCGTGCCTGTAGGAGAGACGAGTTCCCTTTTGCCTGGAGGGGCAACGACCCCGATCTTCCGCCCCTTTGTGGTGCGGGTTCATTCTGTCCAGATGAAGGGAGTGGATGTAGGTCGTTAAAAAATATCGGGGAACCTTGTCAGATGAATAGGGATGAACAGTGTGGGTCTATACTCGAGCCTAAGACGGTTGAAGGCTCCGACCATAACATGAACGCATCAATATGTCTGTCGTTTACATGCCTGTGAGTCCGTTTTTGGCACCAAGACTATCATCAGAGCCTAGAGGACTAACGCCTCAATCCTCTAGGTACGCTAATGTGCCTCTAGGTCAATCATGCATTATAGACCAAATTTCATACACCGAACCAGACTCTGGAACCATCTATTCGATGAGCAGAGACAATTGCCTATCTCCTACCCTGCACTGTGATTCCCTTGACTTTGTGTGCAAACCTGTCAAGATAAACGGTGCGAGTTGCACTTCGAATCGAGAATGCACATCGGTAATAACTTACTCTCTATTCGCCACCAATACGGTTTCTTACTCCTTCCCTCCGACAGCAATTTTGTCACCTTTCGACCGTCTGCAGTGATCCTCCAGAAACACCGATTCGCATTCAGGCTTGGCATTACATTGTCACAATAATCACTATCATTGGAGGTGGGCAAACAACTTCCCATCCTTATTTTACTGCAGGGCTTATGTCTTTTTGGATAGCCTTGGCTGCGACATGCATCATACTATCTTTCGTTCATCGACGCCATCATCTCAAAGATCGCCAGATTATTCTCGACTACTATTATCAGCAGACAGAGTGAGTTTTCAGTCCATCAGTGTATGATCCACTTTTGTAATCCTTATCTTTGTCAATTTAGCCTTCGTCGTTCAATGGTCGCGCTGCAGCTCGCGGCTTCTCGAAAAAGGTCATTCTGATACGACGATGATCAATGAGGCTTTGAAGATTCTTATACATTCTTATACAAATAGCCCTATCACCGTCTTCCGGTTAAGAGATAAATATATGTATACCCCATGTTACTCGTTCATGTAATCAACATCGATTTTGAATCACGTTTGTCAGTTGGATGCACAAGTACAATTCAATAAGTTTACATACATAATGCTCATCGGTAAGAGAGCCATGGATTACTAAGTTCAAAGTTCAAAGGTCAATGTGCAATACCAGATAATCCAAAGGGTCTTCTTTCAGTGCCCAACCTTATCGGACAGTGCAGTCCAGAGCCTAGAAGAAGGCGTAGTAGCCCAATATGCATAGAGTCTCGATAAACTGCCCTTTTGGGTAAGAAATAGAATGTCACTCACGCGCATCTCTTCAACAATCCCTCATCGATCTCCAGGACCCTAATATCCGCGTGCTCGCCATCCTGCGTCTGTCCAAAATGCATCTCCTCACGGCGACGTGACTTCAGATCGTACTCAGGCCAGGGAGGCATTTTGATCGTCGAATCAAGTTTCACGTTTGGGTCAAGAGAGATGACGAAATTAAGGAATGATTTGGCAAACGAGTCCGTGAAATGATCAGTTTCGAAGATAGGTGGAAGGTCCGGGCTATATATATATATATAATAGTCAAGCAAGGCAACAGAGCTAGAAAAGGAATAATGCTTATCGCTTACAAAAAGACAAATCCCTTGAAGTAGTACGAGATATCTTGACCATGCCATCCTGGTGAAATCGCGAACTGACCTTTCCAGGTCGGCTTGTCGTTCCTGCTGGAAGAATCCTGCAAAGAAAGTGTTGGGCAGAGGAAGATAGCTTCGAGATAATGAGAAGTTAATCAGTCACTCGTCAAAAGGAACATACAGTCCGCCTGAATATTAGAGCTTTGCTCAAACTTTGATCCAAATTTTTGGTATTCATCACCAATGCGTTTGGCTTCAGCCTCGCTCAGCTTTGGGAACAGTTGTCGTGCGTATTCAGCCGCAGTCAAAGTTGTATTTGGGTCAATCAGAATAAAGCCTTCATCGGTGTTGGTCACTGAAAACAAAGCAGCCTATCAATAGGTCGTAAGGAATTCATCATCTCTCGGAGTTAAAGGTAGTAGTTACACCATTAGTAGGGCCCAGCCTCAGGGCCTGGGTAACTGGTTTTGTGATGAATGTCCCGTCCACGACTGGGACGAAAGCATAAGTCCCGAAGAATCCAGCAGCGTTCAACGCAGAATTGATGTTTGCTAGAACAGTGGCATCTGTAGATCTTAAACAAGCTAACGAATCCCATTCTTTGTTGCAACTAACTGTATAGTCAGATTTACTGAAATGGCCACGATAGTCAAAAAATCTACTTGGCTTGGGATGCAACCTGGTTATACAACGCCTCGGGAACCTCATCATTATACGAGTACTGCGAGGGGAGAAAACAAGAGCTTGTGATGCCTGCTCGGAATAGGGGAGGCGAAGTTTGACCATCGTGAGCAATCATGTGTTGTAGAACGGCTCCGCCACCTGCACGCGTGGGTTTCTATTAGTGTGCGTCCAGCCTACACCATTAGGCTACTGGGATCTAACACACCAGCTGATTCACCCCAAATTGTCACTTTGGTTGGATCACCCCCAAATTTATGGATCTATATGGAACAATAAACCCAAGGCGTTTTTAATGCAATCAGAGATGACGAGGTGGGGCTTACATGTTGTTGTATCCATTTAAGCGCGAATTCCTGGTCAACTAGAAGGAAATGGAATAAGTCGTTACACTGTAGCAGACAATACAGCTCACGTAACCCAGCGTTCAGCTTTCCTCCTTTTTTAACTTTTGATCCAGCGAGAAACCCTGCGTACAATGGTCAGTTGTCATCTTAGGATTTGATCAGTTGCGGGTACCAAATAGTCCAAGACGATATTGAATGACTACAGAGATCACTTGGTAATCCGAATCGATGATTAGTTGCCCACCGTCGTAGGGTGCTGCACCCCCGGATATGTAGCTGAATAGGATAAGAATATACCAATATCAGTGATTTAATCATTGTCCCAAGATATAATACCACACACCCTCCGCCGTGGATCCATACAACGACTGGAATTCGCTCCTTGGGGTTGACAGCGCCAGGAACATGAACGCTAGATTGCGGTTCAAACATTGAGCTCAGATATAGCAACAATTCCCCTGACAATCCTTACGTACTTTAGGAACAAACAATCTTCGGACTCAGTTGCTGTTTCTTCCTTACTCACCAAAGAATTCGAGGCATTAGTCTTTGTGAGATTTCCATGGATCGAAGGACCGGACGTTGCTGAACCCATCGGAGCTTGGCGACACATCGGTGGTTGTGTGGATGCTGCCTTTACACCTGGGACTCCTGGTGGTGATTGTGGTGCTTTCCACCGTAGTTGGCCTGACAAACAAATCATAGAAAAAGAGTCAATGTATGGAACGAATGGGAAGACTAACCAACAGGCGCAGCAGCGTAACGCAGTCCCAAGAAGTTTGTCACATTAGTACTAGTATTCAAAGTGCCTTGATATTTTGAATACCCCAAATCCACAACAGATACGCGTCTGGGGGGTGAGGCTTGGCTCAAAGGTATAGCCAGAGCAACCGAAATCAAGGTGAGGGCAAGAAGCTTGGGCAAGAAGCGCATCTTTTCCACCACTGTCGACCAAGGAGAGATCAGAATGAATAGGACCAGACAGGAATTTCAACGCCTGGGAAGCAGTTTATATATGTGTGTGACTTCTTGAATATTTCGTGTGGGGGTGCTGACATGTGGAACGAGCGTTCAAGCTCGTCTCCTGGTTTGCGAGGATGTAGCCCATTGCGGCAGATGAACATGAAAGTGCGTGTGTGCGGGAGATAGCGCATATATTCTTCCTACCTGTCGTTGACGAGCGCCCCATGTATTTGAATGCGACATCCCACGGAACACAACACAGCCACGTCGCGACAATGAGATGGGAATAGGAGTGGATGTGCCACTATTCAACACTATTGGACGTCTCGTGAGCCACACGATATCACTATAAGGAGGAAATAGAGCTCTTTCGCTACAGTGAGAGCGTATTATGTTCTTGTACTGTACAGTTGACTCCATGTACCCGGGTTTTTGAGTCTTGACAGTAGGTAAATGTGGAAATCAATCGAATAATCATTAAAATTTACCAAAGAAGTGCTGAGTAGTGGAGGTGGAGCAGTTATAAAGGTCCTGTGATGGAACGTTCCTTTGTACGGTACAAACTCTGTAGCGAAAGAGCTGTAATGAAGCAGCCCAGAGGACAAGAACTTGAAGAACCACGACAGCAGATGAAGAATGCAGTCTGTCTTGAAGGGGTCTTACTAGATCTCTTTTGCTCCAGAGCTTGTACCGTACGGAAGAGCGTTCCATCGCAAGCTCTACTACTTGGTCGATGGGTGTTGTGGTCAACAGTCGATGCAAGCTAGTCCCGTCGCGATCATAAATCCAGCCACTTTGGCGTGGGAAGTTGTCCACCTGATCGCGTTTTGTCTCCTTATCTCACTTACTTTCTGCAGTCGTAATGCCTCAGCAAGTGGCATTATTGATCTTGGGCGCTGGCTGGACTTCGTCCTTTCTCCTTCCTCTTTGCCTGTCCAGAAATGTTTCTTTTGCATCAACCACGCGTTCTGGACGTGACGGAACGTTGAAATTTAATTTTGATCCAGAATCTAACGATCAAAGCCGTTATAGTGCCTTGCCAGACGCGAAGACTGTGCTCATCACTTTTCCGATTACTCAATCTGGTGGATCAATGAAACTAGTTGAATTATACAATAACACCCGGACTAGTCCTGACATTGCAGCCAGATTTATCCAGCTTGGAAGCACAAGTATGTGGGTGAGTCAGTCAAATCCTTTTTGAGATCAACTCCAACCAGGGAGTATAATCATCTTGAAGGGCATTAACAGCAAACGAACAACCGAGAAGCATGAGATTCCTGAATTCAAGTGGTACGACAGGAACTCAGACATGATACCAAGTGAACGATCAAGAGAAGAAGAAGAATTCCTCAAGCTTTCACCAGACATCCCGACAACTGTTCTCAATCTTTCGGGCCTTTGGGGTGGTCAAAGACTACCGAGGAACTGGGTTACGAAAGTTGCCGCTACGAAAGAAATGCTCAGGGACAAGGTGACATCGTGTTTGCTGATTTAGTCGATGCCCTCTCTCATGCTTTCTCTTCTCAGGGAAGCCTCCATCTCATCCATGGCCACGACGTGTCCCGTGCTATACTTGCAGTCCATGATCAATTTAACAAAGCGGCAGGTCAGCGATGGATCCTCACTGACATGAGGTGTTACGATTGGTGGGATCTAGCTTCTGCGTGGGGCTCTACCGCCGGGACTGAAGCATTTAGCGTCAAAACTGGACAAGATAGAGGCCCCCAGGCCAAATGGGTCCATGAGTTAATGGAGGAGAACGGAATTAAGTGTTTGCCCAGGGATACTGAGCTTCTGGGGAGAGCTCTGGATTCTAGAGAGTTCTGGAGCACCTTCAGCTTAGAACCTGAGTTCGGCCGAGTGGGATGACCTCCTGGGATTATAACGGGCTATTACAGTAGCTCACTGATACGAGTTGAATACTACAAGGCATTCATGTATCAGTCTCTTGAACGCTCAAGTTTGCACCACGTCATGCCCTGGGATACCTAATTTCCCTGGGATCTTGCCAGTCAAGGCAAATGAGCATAGATTAACACCTAACGGGATTATGTGTGCAGAATCAATAGTATTGAAACAAATATTAATATATATAGACCTAGCATGGTTCATGCTCATTGCTCAGGGCCTCAGACACTAACGCCACTTCATGTAACCTTGTCTGGCCTTGAGACGAGCACGAAGTGTCGGCTGAGTTGAGGCTAATGTTGGATGTGGAAGAATCCTCTTGACAACTCGGGTGAGGTAGAATCTTGAAATGTGGCTGCTCACGTCTCCATGAGCCGGTGAATCGTAGCTCGAGTCAGTGCAGGCGGACATACCACTGTGTCGGCTTCCATATGATCATTTTCATCACTTTCAATACCAGACACTCCGACATGAGCTTTCTGTCAACATGTCAATGACAATAAGTGAGCGATCAGATAACTTGGACTGAGCAGAGCAACCTTTCTCGCTAGCAAAGTCACTACAACCGAGATAGCGTAGCTTTTACCTATCGTGTATTGCACTAGAACATGATACAATTGAGCTCGAGGTTCCTTCAGTCTAAAAAGATATACTCACAGGCAAAGAAGGCGCCATTTAGGCGGTAAGTAACCGAGAAGATAATGAGACAAGTAATGGCGAGAACAGTCGTCGCGGCTGAGCATTGGGTTACAAAAGCCAGACAGAGCCAATTTGGCGCTGAGATCTGATACGTTACCTGTTGTCTCACATGCCAGCCGTATCACTTTGGA
Organism: Pterula multifida; assembly: GCA_900068985.1. Classification (NCBI taxonomy): domain Eukaryota; kingdom Fungi; phylum Basidiomycota; class Agaricomycetes; order Agaricales; family Pterulaceae; genus Pterula; species Pterula multifida. Next base: position 85,270 of record CEMT01388402.1, read on the forward strand.
CACCAACTGGGATCTTGCTTCGATTTTTGCAATACCAACACAAAACATGGTTGGGCTCACCTTTTCAGTTCTAAATGACGTCACAGAATTAGAGATGTTCCGAGGAAAGGCTACAAAATCAAACTCACCCCCGGAACCCTGTCATCTTGACCCGTCTTAAATGGGTGATCTAACAATGAGGATTGAGCAAACGTCACTGGTCCGTTCAGAGTCGCAAAATCTATCGCACCCACTTACCAAAATGCAGCCAAAAAAGATGTCTGTAACTGCAAATAGACGTGTCAAACAATCATATTGAAAACACGAACAATCACATAGTACCAGCGGACCTGGAAATGTAGGTGTCATTGATAACTGGATATTAGTATGAAGCAAGTGATGTCTTACATAGCGAGGTACAGCACAAGAGAGAGCTGCAACCTATGATATTGTGTCAGCTTGTGTCCGATGCAATATCATTGATCTAGTGCAGTATATATTCTACTCACTCGAGTGGTATACCGATGGCAGAAACCTCCCAGAATCTGTGAGATCCTAAGCTATCAGTGTTTCCATTGTCAATGACATTTTTTGGCGTGTCGAACTGACTGGGGTTCGCAGGATGCCTGGGGAATTTGAATGGTCGCCACCCACCCAGAACCAAGAGATATACCAATGCTGGTAGCCCCAATAAGAAGAACTAGCCTAGATTTGATGAGGGTGTAGCACCTCCGGAGAAAAAAAGACTGGCATAGGGCTTGAATCACGGCATTATAGCCGTAGGTGTATCTGTGGGTTTATATTTCGTGGGCATATCATTAGATGTAGACCTCTTTGAGAGGACTCGCTTACGTCGCGAAGGGTGTAAAATATGAAAATTCGCAGAAGTGACCAAATCCGAACACCAAAAGGCGGAATAGATATGCCACATCCAGACAAGCTGAGGCGGCGCTCAGAATCCATATGGTGCAAACCAGCGTCTTAGTTGATAGTCTATCGGAACTGCCAAAAATCTGAAGTGATACGATGGTATCGTCAACACGCATACTCGCATTTCAAAATCCCAAGTCAATGTTGGAATACACTAACGAAATAGTAGTTCCACGTCTGAACGGCTAGGCAAAAAAGCTCTTTAATTCAATCAACTTGCGCACCATAAGAAAAGCGAGCCCACATAGTATTCCCGTTAAAAAAAGCTCGAATGAGATGCCCACAGCCAGAGGTCCTAGGATGCCAGCGGCGATGTGACTGGGAGTAGCGTCTAGATATTGATTCCGCTCTGAGTCTTCTGGGGAGTTTCCAGAACTCATTTTTTGGCAGATGATGATGACAAGGGACAATAAACCGACCATACGATTAGATAAATAAGGAGATATTGGAACGTTTATACCTACATAATTTCAATCGCGGCGTTCAAGGAAGATGCACTTACGAACCAATATAGTTTTCGACGAGTACGTACTGTTGGCTCCAATTTTTGATGTGGCCAGACCCTTCATGTAGGGAACATATGTCGTATTTAATAGGCAAGGTAACTTTAGCTTGTATGAGGTCCGCGTTGCGTCGAGAGATCGAAGGTGCATCGGGGTAAGCATCGGGGTCCCTGCTGAAGCAAGTGGATGGGTATCGTGCTTTTATTTAAATAAAGAGCCATATATCTGTGGCGGTAGGCTCGCTCAGCACATTGTGATCGCGATGGCGTACTGCCATCTTATACTATGCTCCAGGTTGGCAGGTGCTAGTGTATAAGCATTCACACAGGGGTCGTCAAACGCGGTCGTCGAGTAACTCACAACAGGCTCAGTAGAGTGAGAACTCGTGGACATGTCACACACACCCCGACCCACAAGTGGGTCGATGTAACATCCTGAATCTTGTCAGTGTGCATTGGAAGACCACGTCTTACCAACTTCCCCTAAAAGCCCAATGCTGCGGCGTTAAATCAGCGGAAAATGACTCCGTTGTTGTCATGGCCGATTCACTCCCAGTTACTCCCCCCACTCCTCACTGTAGTCTGTCATTCTTTTCGCTGCGAGCTGAGTACGGGTCGGCACTTCTCTCCGCTAAGACCCTACCACGAAGTATTATTGTTGATCTACGAGGGCTCTACGAAGGAATGCGAACAACCCCCCACTGGGCAAATAAGGACTGCCGACCCACAGTGATCCTGTGGAATCGGTGCGTTCTGTGGATTAATATCACTTATATGAAGTTCTGTCATTTTGAGGCATTCAAGTAGCCAATCCACTTTCGTCGTGTGGAGAATTAAGTACTAAATCCCGATGCTCAGAGGTCTGGAATAGTTGTACGTTATCGGGATGTTAGGCCAATTGGATTGACGTCGTGCTGGGCTCCTCGAATCGTAGGGATTAGGAATTTTTCTGCAAAATCCAGGTCGTTTCGGATTTACTTTCGGTCCAGCGTTAATAGTCAATATCAGAGGCTAGGATCGCCGTCGGATTGTTCCTCAAATTGCAAATGAACGGAGAAGAGGACGTGTTACCACATGCACCGGTGCCAGATGGGCACCCGATCAAAAGCAGGGATTCTTGAGACTAGTTGACAAGCGAGAGACACCTTGACAATGATAGGAAAACATCACCCAACATTAATTAATGGAATAATTTGCTTGGAACTCAAGCAGGGATTCTACGTAAAGTAGCAATATTACTCGGACAACGCAGACCTGAGCAATCGGGCCTGTAAGGGAGCCCCAGAGGTACAGCTGACCACTGATTTGTGAAAAAATCTATTGGGACCAGACTGCTAGGGAAAGGATCGTTAGGAATTTTGGGGTCAAGGTATATTGAATTACCTTTCATCGAGTTAAGTGGAACAAGAACAAATGTCCACAAATGAGTACTGATCGATGATCGATGATGACTGATCATTACTGAGAGTGGCAGCTTAAAAAGTGACAATCCCACAGAACCGGAACAAGCACCTGATCACAAGATGTGTCTCCTGAGTTTTCCTCCCGCTCCAGGAAAGTAATATCGATATCCAGGGACACAATAAATACCGAAGTGAATTTTCGGTAGCAGGCTGTTAATAGTCTCAATTTACAGGATGTTGGGCTGAGCATTATGTCCAGAGGGTTGAAGACTCAATCTCTAAGAGATTAGGTAGACTTTTTTTGGGTTGATGATAATTCTGATTACCCTAGAAAGGCTGGCAAGATGATTTTGTTTGCACGCCGTGCAGGCGGGCAGCAACCGATACAGGTGGCAGGAAGGTTGTTGATAGACGCCTGGGAGAGATTTTTTAGTGTTACTCAAGGGCGCAGGAAATTGGGTAAGGCTAGGTGGCTAGTGTGATAATATGACAGACCTTACCAAACACGGCTCGTTGGTCACAAAGAACACGGAGCAATCAAGTAACCAACTGTACCACGATCAGGGAAGCTGGCTCCCACCTCAATGTGGGGAAACCGGCGAATCAACCAATACAGAGGAATGCGGACAAGCCAGGCACAAACAAGACTTCTGAAACGTGTTGAAACCGTGGCGACAGCCCGTGTCTGCTGGAAAGTTGCAGGAACTGAAGCTATTGTGCGAAGACACCCAAAGATTGTGTCGTATGCAGTTGACAGAAGAAACAAGCCAGATCTTCGTTTCGAAGGGCTTGAGGGTCGATATTACGTCGGATTATGGTCTTCCGCAAGCCGGACAAAATTGGGAAGTTGGCCGAGACTAGTAACGACACGTGTGATGACATAAGCAACATGTGATTGAATATATCGGGCCGCACTGACGGGTCCAAAAGAAGGATCCCCTTCAATCCCTTCCTTACCTTTTCTCTTCCGTATCTCTCTCATCGCCAACGACATTCATCCGGCGTATCTGCGTGCTCCCCGCGCTGTTCAGCTCGTTGCTCCAAACATTATCAAGCATCCTTTTCTAGTCGGCTACCTTACGAAATCTATCTCGACGACTATCCAAGCAATATACTAGGCTCATCAGTTCCTTTAAACTAGTTGTTAATTCTCTCTATCTCTCGGGGTTCGTTGTTCTCTTTCAAGCTGCTCTTGTTGATAAAGAATGCCTGCATCCTTTCCTTCTCCTGTTCTCGCCGTTGCTACGGAAGCCATATTACAATTGGAGGAGAGCAATGATGCATTGCAGAGCCTCTGGACAGGTTCGTTTCATCATCGTCGAAACTGTTACAAAAGCTCAATATGGATCAGTCTTCACGAAATGTAAATCATCAGTTAAGGATGGACACCGCCTGGAAAATGCTACATGGAGATTATGGCACCGAGAGATGTCTCTCGTACCAAAGCCGTACCGACCACCAACTCCAGATTCTCCCCATACTCCCTCTCTTCAAGCGAGTACGGTCAACAAGGCGATTGAGATTAGTGCAACAGAAGGTAACTTTTCTATTTTCTTAATTCTTTACATAGCTTACTGTCTTAAAACCTAGATTTACTAAAACCTCCGAATACTGTCCAATGTCTGCAAAGCGCACGAATAGCTATACCAACTCCCCTCACCTCCTCATGTCCACCACCGTCTTCATTCACAAAATTCATTTATGAAATCTTGCCCACCACTTCCCCGCTGCCCCTACCTTCCGTTATGAACACAGCCACCCTCTCCACCACTTTGCCCCAACCTGGGGTCGCGGACCCCACAAGCACTTTGGCCCCGTCGGCGTGCCAGCGGTCAGCGAAACTGTTGTCTAGAGCACCGGACTCCATCAACCTAACGATTCCTCCTCTGCAACCTCTGACAGTGATATCAGGTTCCACAGCACATGGTGATCTCCCAATGTTGAAATCATCCACACTCCCGACGCCTGCTGCAGAGCCCTCTTATAGCCCACTGTCATCTGTAGCTCCCGTTCGTGTCAACACTCATCTGACGCTACCGTTACCACCAACTACGTTTCCGAGAGTAGTTATTGTAGACCCGACCCCAAGCCCCACCCCTCATCCTACCCCCCCCACTACGCCAGTGGTGACCTCAGCATTACCTGCCGTTGTCTCTACTCAACTGGAAGGAAGTCAGCTTCATCTCAATAGCACTGAGGAGGCTACGCGCGCCAATCGTCATACAGTGCGAATAGATGCTCCCCCGCATGTCACGGATACCCCGCAATCAAGAGTTCTGGGCACTCTTCCCGATAGCGCTCGTCCAAGTACTTCAACAACGGCATCTACATTACATCTCAACTCCAGGAAATCCTCAACAGATAGTACCAGTTCATCTGGATTCCGTATTACTCCGTTTGCGAATACTACTCAACCAAACAGCGCTTTGACAAATGCTCTCATGGAACCAACGCCGGTTCATTCAAAATCTGCACAGAGCACGCTGAAACCCTCCGACCGGAGATTTTTTCTCCAGCAATCGCCCGACTGTGATGATACCGCTGGTGATGCCAGCTCTTCATCCACTGGTGGTGGTGGATCGTCGTCTAATGGCCGTGATCGTGATGAACTCTCGTCAAATGGAGATCTTGGGCGGGAACAACTGAGCAAAACAGCCGCTTGTGCAACTTCCCCGCCTCCACTCCCATCGCCGGCTGTTAAAGCCTCTTCCGACATGGCATCTTCATACGCCTCAAATGAGAGTCGTGTCCAAAGTCGTTCTGGTTCTCGACCTCCTCAGCATGCCCGGGTCGTGCAGCGCAAAGCGGGGCATGGGAAAGTACAGGTTCGAGCCGGTGGCGTCAAGGCTACACGGCCGCCTCTGATCCAGAGGCGTAGTCATTCTAGTAGTAATTTCCAGAGATCAGGAGGTTTAGGCATGACTACAAATCAGCGTGCTTCTCCCACTGAACTCAGCAAGGTTCCTCCGACTTCGACTGTACCTAAGGTTAAATCAACTACTACAGTTGAAACCTCAAAGGCAGCTCGGCAGGTGTGTTTTCTATTTCTTAGTTTGGTATTTGACCCTCCCTGAATGGATCCCTCCCAAGGCCTTAATTCCTGTTAATGCTCCATCAAGAATTGATGCCGAGAAGTTATTGAATGGTGCAGCAAATGCGCTCAAACGTTCAAACCAAAAAGCCTCGTCAGCAACGTCCCGCGCTCCCAATCCCCCGGCTCTTGTTCCGCTGCCAGTAGTCTCAAAGGCACCCCCACTCCAGGACTCCCAAGTATCTACGTCCGCAACAAGTCGCCGAAAGATTGTTATTGCTAGTACTTCATCGGAGTATGAGACGGATACAGAGATGGATACAGGAGATGAGTCGTGGGCCTCGGAGGAGTCTCATAGTCCAGTTCAGCAGACGAGCAACCAACCCCATGTGACTCCGAACCAAAACCCTGCCACCCCGAATGATGCCCGTCCCACTGCTGCTGAAATTCAGGCAGCACGTCGTTTGGAAGAAGCCGCTCGCGAGGCCCAACGTCAACGTGAATTGTTTGCGCGGATTCCAAAGCGGACTTACAGTCATATCTTTGAAAGGAATCGCAGCCAGACTGGTCTTTTGACTAGGTTGATGCATCCGGATCCTTCCGTCTTCCTTTCTGAGCATCCATATCACAACCCAGCTATCAGCAAAACCAGTCATTCTACCCAAGATCTTGGTTCTTGGCGGAGATCCAATTCATTGCAGACAAGTAAAAGCGCAGTTGCTCTACCTCTTGCTGATCGGGTTCAAGTAGAGGTGGGAAGCCTCTCGGGCACAGGTCGAACTGGGCGTAGTTCAAACGGTGCTGGTTCTTCCAGTGGTTACCGACCAAGAGGACCACCTCAGGAACAAGAGATGGAGGACGATAGTGAGAGCGATAGCAATACAGAAGATAAGGTTGGGCTGTCAAAGAGCGTTGCACAGCAGAAGCTCGCTGCCTTGGCTGGTAGACGATCCAATGCGAGTCTCAGCAAAGCTCAGCAACATGCCCAATCACAGCTTCAACATCAGGTGGAAGACAGGTCAGCAGGTCAGCCTCATCATAACTCGGCTCCCATACCTCTAGGTCACCCATACAATCTCCCGCCACCCGCTTTACCCTCCACTCCTCGTACCACCCGCCGCCTCATGCTTCAGCAAGAGATGTCAGAGAGCTTGAGACGGAATCTCTTATGGGAGCGTCAGGTTAGCAAGGCTAATCGCGTGCCAAGACGGACGCAGAGTATTTCCACCACTGTTCATCCACATGCTCAGCTGGATCCTACATGGAATCAGGCAGGCGCTCCGCTCCGACGACATGCTAGTGGTGGGGTGATAGGCGGTGTCCTCGCTCCTTTGACTACAGTTGATGGTAAAAACGGCGCACCGCATGCCTCAAAGAAACCATCTGGGATGTCCCCAACTTGGCTAACCACCGCTGAGCAGCAAGCTCAGGAGCGCGATCACAAGCGAGCTCAGAGAAGACAAGCTAGTGAACGTAATCGCAATTGGACTAACAACGACCGTGACGATTTCCACACAGCAGGGTGGTAACAGTCCACAACGTCAGTGCCAGCACTTTGTATATATATATCATCTCTTGTGCTCCTACTCCTGGCTTTTTCTCATCGCCATCAACTGTACATTATGTATTCACTGGTTCTTTTCTGACGATGTCGGAACGCATCTCCAACCCCATTCTTTCCTGTAATTGACCTAGGCTCCGCATCTTCGACTTCACATGTCCAATTGGTGTTATTGGTTTTGGCTACACTTTGAACTTTCATCCTTCCCGATTTGTCTCATTCATCTGCACTCATTAACCTTGACCATCTCCCATATGCATTGTTCGCAATCTTCCTTTCCCTATCCGTATTACTATTAGCTCTTTTGTGTTTTCCACATTTCGTAGGTATGTTTTGTTTCTTCAACGGCTTTCCCATTGCGCTCCATACACATTGTTGCATAATTTCGGTGTCTTTGTTACTTCCTTTAGCCAACGTGATGTTTCCGGGTCTTTGCCAGGTTGTAATTCTTTTGTACTGGCATTATAGTTCATATTATTTTGTCTTCTGGTAGTTATTCTCACGCATAATCTTGTTTACTGCGATTCTCCTTAGCATTAGGAGTTTTTGTACTCTACATCTTGTAGGCTGTGTCGACTCCTTGTACTAATGGCTCATTTTGATAAATTATATACATACATAAATACTTAGTACTTAGTACTTAGCTGTGATGGGCACTGGTGCTCAAATCTCAACATCAACGTTCTATGTTCACCGTTAGATTGATTTCTCGCTGAGACGTGCCACGTTCAACTCGAGGCTTATATATTAGTCCCTTGTATCTTTCAATCTTCCCAAATATTCACCCTATTGGCTGGAAAGTTTCAAGTTCAGCTGCATTTTTTGAGGCCATCTCCTCCAACGCCATCCTATCTCAATCATCAGCTCCGAACTCGCTCAAGTCTGAGAGTTATTGAAGTTATAACACAAGTGGCCCTCTGTTGTCTAGGGACAGCGTGATTCTGAAATGCAAAGCAGAGGCTTCCATCGAAGTTTTGAAACAGCGAGGCTTCTTCCTGAATGGGAAAGTTGAAAGGGCCGAATTTTATTCTGAGGTCTATTCAGATGAACTACAGGCGCACACAAGAAAGTGGTTGTCAAAAGCAAGGAACCCTTGGTGTCACCATTTGTTGAAAACAGGATGAATCGTCGATATCGCCACTCACCGGCTACGGCTAATGAGACCTGTTTGAAAAGACGACGACATGAGCTTACGTAACCCTAGCAGAATCAAACAGTTACTACGATGCTTCTTGTATCTGGTAATATTACAAGGCTTCCTGGATACTGTTTGATATAACCAGTCTCTCTATCTATGCGTATCATGATCTTCTGGGTGCTTGTATTGCACTACCAGATCGTACAAGCTCAGCTACATTCCCAAGGTTCCACACCCGTTGATCCGATAGCCCTTCTTGTCAAATCATGCATGAACCTAAGTATGTCAGCGCTAAACCCTCTTTCTTCTATTCCCTGATCTTCCTGGTTCGGTTTGCTGCATTTGGTTTCCCCTTTGCCCTTGGTATCTATGTCGGAACAAGCTGCAGAGGGTGCAGCAATTATCTCGTTGATTCAAGATAGTACCATCACAGGTATGCAAATTTGGCTCAAGTTTCGCATTGTGTTCTACTCAGGATCTACTGATATATAGTCACCAATGGAAGCTTTCTCAGCAATAATAAGATTGTTGCACATCACCACCACTGTTAGTGGCATGACTATTGTGAACCTATCCAATCATGAATTTGATCCTTTACAGATCAGCCTGCACCTGAAAAACGGCCTCCTTTGCGGCGATGCCCATTACCTTCAAAGAACTTTACAGGACGAACACAGGAACTCGATCAGATGGAATCCTTCTTCTTTGATGCCGAAGCTGAAGATCAACAAGTCTTCACTCTCCATGGGCTAGGAGGGGCTGGCAAATCTCAGATCGCTTTCAGATTTATCCACAAGAGGATAGGTTCGCGGTGAGCTCAACTTGTTAGCTCGTGATCGAATTCATTCAAACCAATAGTTTCGTCTGAGTAGAATTAAGCCTGACAATATATTCTTCGTGGACGCGACAAATGCCGCCACACTAGATAACAGTTTTAAGGCTATAGCTATAGCTACTGGACATGGCGAGACCAGGGATGAAGCAGTTAACTGGCTGTCCAGTTATATTGAGGACTGGTTCCTGTTCTTTGATAATGCGGATGATATCGACTTGGATCTTCATGATTATTTTCCCTCTTGCACCAGGGGCCGGATTCTTATTACTTCAAGGAACCAAGAAGTTGTTCAGTACTATGCAACGGGGCTAGACGCTAGTGCTGAAATATCGGATATGCCACTTGATGATGCTGTAGAACTTCTGGTCAAAACGGCTCGTTTACCCCCTGGAGATCAGCAACATAGCGCCATTGAACTTGTTAAGGTGCGCATGTGTGCTCTCCTCGGAGACAAGTGCTGAACTTTTTTCCCAGGAACTTTACTGCCTTGCTCTCGCTGTCGTGCAAGCAGGCGCTGGCATGTTCAAACTCAAGTTTACTGTCACCGACTACCTAAGGCACTTTAAGCAGCTTCGAACGAAACTCATGAATGGAGAGCACGACCATGTTATCCCTCCTGCGATGGATGGTTATAAGTGGACGGTATACACCACTTGGCTTATCAGCTACAAGAAGCTACCACCCGAGTCTGCTCGTCTGCTCGACCTCTGCGGATCCCTTCACCACTCAGGAATTCAGGAAAATATGTTCAGCGATGCAAAGCTGTACGTGTATAGACCAACCGTCCCTTTGACGGCTAACGAGGACGCAGCACTCCAGGATGTTGATGATTTTCTGTCTTTATTCTCCTCAGACCCAACAGCCTGGGACGAGCTTTCTTTCAGACAATGCATTCAAGAAATATGCTCGTATTCTCTCATGAACTATGATTCCCTTAACAACATCTATTCCATCCATCCGCTTGTACACGACTGGGCCCATTCTGAGAAAAATCGCCAGCTCCAGACATCTTTCTTGCTCATCTTCATACTCAAGGTTCGAGGCAATCACATCGAAGAACAATTGAAGATGATTCCTCATATGGACCTTGCCCTCAGGGGGAGAGCTGCAGAGCATGTCAATGCAGATGTTGCGCTAGAATTCGACGTCGCCTTTGCAGGGGTGGGCCGAAGAAAGGATGCGGAAGAGTTGGTAAGAGTTGGTGTTCGTAAACTGGAGTCCGCCTTGGGGGAAGATGACCCTGAGACTCTGCTTGCTATGGGAAATCTAGCTTCAGCCATATGGAATCAAGGACGATATAAGGAAGCAGAAGAGATGCAGCAGCTACTTGTTGCCAAACGAACTGCTGTATTCGGAAGGGATCATGAATTTACTCTATCCTGTATGATGGACCTTGCATCCTCCATAGAGAAACAAGGTCGATACGTCGAGGCAGAGACAATCAATCGAGACATCCTCACACGTCTAAAAACCATTGGAGACGACGATGAACCTTTGGTTTGGACAGTAACCACCAACCTGGCTTCAACACTGTATCATCAAGATCGTTTCGTCGAAGCCGAGAAATTGGACAGAGAGGTGTTGCAGGAGAGGATGGAAAAGTTAGGGCAATCTGATCCGGATACCATCGCCGCCATGGGTAATCTCGCTGCAAATCTTCAACTGCAGAAGAGATGGGACGAGGCAGCAGAGATCCAGGAGAAGGTCATTGATCTGCAGGTGGATGTAATCGGGGAAGATCACCCCGATACGCTCACATCTATGGGCAACTTGGCTGTTATCCTCGGTGCTCGAGGTCATTTGGATGAGGAAGAGAGGGTAGAGAGAGACGTACTTGATAGATGGAAGCGATCTCAAGGCGAAGACTCTCCTGATACATTAACAGCTGCTGCCAACCTTGCAATCACACTTCACCTATTGGGTCGCTATGAAGAGTCCATCACGCTTCTCCAGGAAACTATAGAAAAGCAACAAGTAGTACTCGGAGGGGACCATCCAGAGACTGTTGCTCTGATTAAGCGTCTGGAGGTGATTACTGGGATGAAAGCAGCCCGGTCAAGCGAGGCAAGGTTTCGATTCTTTTTGTTGCTGCATCCACTAATCGCACCACCAGATCAAGTACCTTGTCATGCCTCCACGGACAAGGTGGCTCCGTAAATTGTCAAAATCGGAGAAAATAAAGCTGATAGCTGCAGATAAGGAAAAGAGAAAGAAAAGGAGAAGGCCATGGTATCGGGCCCATGCGAATTCACTTAGTCTCTTCAACTGAACTTGGGGTTCTACATAGAGACACAAATCGACCTAATTATGGAACAAAGATGGCTGTATTAGGTGCTAGGGCTACAATTTCATTAGCAGTACAAAGTATCAACCCAAAGAAGAATGAAACTATGTACTTGCAATCAGGTATAACAAGGATAGCAAACAGAACAGCAAGACCAACGAATTAATCGGTGTCCAATATTGTACATATAGACCGGATACGTGAGGTTAGATAGGAACAAGTCCATCATGTCGAGAAAAGAAGTCCAGACTTTGCTTAGAACTTGCGTGAACAATAACGTTAACGAGGTACTAGCCCTCCAGGGAATGTAAAGTGTTTGTCCGTTCGTGAACGATAAGTTAGGCTCGTCTCTGGGGCATGAGTAGCGGGCTGCATCCACGACGTTGAAGAGACCTTTTAGACAGCCGTGGAGCTCGACTTGAACGTAGGAGGAGCATCCTGGCGGTACGGACCCGACGGAGGGGCCAAATCTGGCGAACCAGGGGACGCGAAGCTTGAACCACGAGATGAGACCGAGACCGTACTAGCTCGACCAGCGGAAGGTGGGCTAGAAGCGTACCTCGGAAGTGACTCCACAGGCTTTGAAATCATAAATCCTTTTAGACCTGCCGCCTTCTCGCCCTGTCTTCCGAATCCATAACCAGCCCGGCCGCTAGCGTCGCTCATCGACCTGAAGGAAGATCCGCCGAACTCATGAGGGATGCCAACCTTCTCACTTGCAAAGGCTGGAGAGGCGTTGACAAAAACTGGCCGGTTGGTGATAGTGGTAGGAAGAACCTCCTTGGATTCTGCACGCCAAGAGGTGACAGAACGTTTGTCTTTGGCCTTCTCACGGAAAACGAGGCCAAGGAGCATGTTGACACAGCCAACAGAGAAGAGGAAGAACGCGGAGACGAGGGTGAAATCATCAACATGGTGAGAYAGAATAGTAGCACCGATTCTGATGAAGAGAGTCAATCAGGTGTCGGCCCAGTGTAATAATTGTTTAGAACTCACAAGGACTCGAAGATTCCGAGGGGACCCAAACCAAAACGTTGACCGAGAACAGGGAAATAGGTGTCAAAGAATACAGCGGGCCACCCAATCTCAGACATAAAGAGAGCAATGATTTGGAAGATGATCAAGAGTCGAGATACTATAGCCCAAAAAATGCCAGCAGCCTGATTAGGGACCGTGCTACCTCTGTAGAGCAAAAGAGAGATTTCAGTGTTTATATTCAGCCATCAGACTTTAAATACGCACTCGATATAGTCACAATTGATGAGGACATCAGTTGCATTGGGGGTGGTCTGCTGGGCGTGTTGGAATTTGTTGAAAGAGGTAACGTCGTCAACCATGACCAAGATACTGCTCGAGAACACCAGGATAAGTGACACGATGCTCAGAGCACGGACAATGTTGAGGAAAATAAAGATAACTGTAAGTTCTGGTAAGTCCACTTGGGAATAAAGTGAGATAAGCCTAACGTACTTGAACGAGGGGGCATCATATCGAGAGTGGTTATGTAGTGAGAGAATGTGTGTTAGGAGGTACTAGTAACTTGGTGTCGCAAGAGACAAGAAAGAGCGTATGTGAAGGCGTAATAAGTCTAGCAAAGGTGTCCCAGCACCAAGAGTCGGTAAACGTTAAAGTAGCGGAGTGAAGAGAGCGGAAGTTCCAAGCGGGTGAAGAAACAAAAAAAAAACAAGGAAGTAGCGGTTTTATAGACCAAGGTGAAGGGTTTATCCCCGTAATCAATGAGACTCTTCCATTTGAGCAAGCACATACATATCTCTTTTGTTCTCAAGTGCTTATTGTTCTTGGACAAGGACAACAGCTGTTGTACCACACAATGACCACTTCGCCGCCGGTCAAATCTACTTCGCCGCCGGCCAATATGAAAACATACGATGGGTTTGCTGCTCTTATTGTTACATCCACTGCTTGAACTGACTTTCTGAAGGCTGATTTGATAAAGAATGTGTGGCTCGTTCTGGAAGAATTCTGAAGTTATGGCCCTTGATATTTTTCTTGGACCACTGGGTTATCAATTATTAGAAGCGGTGAGTTGGTCTCTCCAACTCAAGCTAAACCGTATTCGGATTGACTGCTATTCACAACGATTGGCATATCACATATCTACGCTGTTTCTGAGATCTTTGACAATGCACGATAGTGTTTGAATTGTCCTCTCCGAGTTGCTGCCTATGCCTCAAATTTCCGCACACTACGTGCTTATGCGTATCCCCTGCAGGCTCATCCAATCGATTTGTGTATGTCATGATGTAAAGCAGTTGCAAGGTGCCGACGTTGACGCTGGACAATGCACGGACAGTCTGTGAATGATAGATGGCCTGCTGTCTGCTCATCGTGAGTTCGGGACTTGCATCTCAAGTTCGGCCTCCTGAGTCAAATCGATTTGACTGTTGAACAGTTCCTGCCAGGGTGCAAAGACGACGTGTCACCCCAACTTGTTCCCTCCATTTTTCGAATACTCGTCTGCTTCGTGCCGTCGATCTCAGAACGGATGTGCTAAGTAGCGCAAGTCCTAGATTGTCTCTGCTTGCCCTCCCATGTCCACCCCTTGTTGAATTGACCCAGTCCA
>CEMT01388403.1:3096-18075 GCA_900068985.1 Pterula multifida
AATTATCCTCTACAAGTTGCTCAGTGCAACGCGCAATAACTTCGCAGGACGTTATTAAAGCGAACTCGCCGCCCTAAGTATAGGGACCTACTGCTCAAAGGAACTCGTGATTCTCGAATTAGTAGAATTTTCCCAGCATGTGACAGCCCACCATCCGGTTGCGTGAACTCATGACAGTTAGAAGAACCTATACATATATTTAACGATCTCCTTACTCGTATGCCCACCTAGAAAGCATCCTAACCCCGCTCTTGAAAAGCCTTCTTGATAGGATGGCACTTGGTGTTCTTGTTGTTCTTGTCTCTGTCCTTGCAACCAGCGCGTTCGCTCAAACATGGTCGGTCTCCTGTTCATCTAAATCTACCCGTAGCAATGTGTTCTTAGGTTTTCAGGTGTGGGAAGCATTACATGGCCAGTACACCCCCCATTCCCCCTGGTGGTGAATTCCCCTTCCCACAGATATCCAACGAGCCCCTTCTCGCTCTCCGATGTGCCCAAGCTGTCAGACCTTATCTCGCATCGGACAAACCGAATTCCGCTGCTGTCCTAGTGGATGCTGTTGTGACACACAGTTTTATAACCGGAGCTAAGCGCATCGTCCTCCCAGACAGTGGCAATGTGTCCCTAGCAGTGACGATTACTGCAAGAAAGAAAGGCTCTTCAGGAACAAGTACGACTCTTGCTACGGGTTCTGTGAAGCTCAATAGCACTAAAACTAGCATTCCGTTTTCTCTGAACCGACTCCAGCCATCGAGATCTGTGTATGAGCTCACATGTATAGCCAAGCTCTCTTCCCAAACATTCACCAGTACTAGCGAGCTCATATTCTTACCTGACCCCACGGATGGTACATCTGTTACTAAGATGGATGCACGTACAGGCTCATTGTTGAAAAGAACTGGAAGAGGTGGACAGACAGGAGAGTTTGCACCAGTTTTTCCGATTGGGTATTATACCCAGTTTGATAGTTATTTGGCGAAGAATGTAAGCGTGCTGAATGACTTGAAGGAACAAGGGTGAGTCTTCTCTGTTCATATTAAGGGCACAACTGACGATGATCTCATTAGGTTCACTGTCGTGCGTATCTGTCTGTGGTCGTCATCTCTTCCCTAATGAGTAACTGGTGTCGATGCATAGGTTCATCCTATTCCAACTTATACAAACCAAACTGCTCTCTTGGAAGTATTAGAGAGAATGGCTGAGCTTGACCTTCACCTCATGTATGACTTCCGCGCGTAAGTATTGTTGCACCTAATTTATCCCAGTGGTAGTCCCTCACCACCTACTTCAGAACCTATATGAATGAAACCTCTGTCACAGCACAAGTTAACCTTGTCAAGAATCATCCATCCTTGCTGCTTTGGTACACAGCAGATGAACCAGACGGTACCTCGGACCCGCTTGACGCAACACTTGTCTCTCATGATCTCATCACGAATCTGGACGGAGGAGGTTACCACCCCGTCTCCTTGGTTCTCAATTGTCAAGATTATTTCTTCAACGAATACGCTAGCGGAGCCGAGATTGTGATGCAAGACGTGTTTGTTTTGTTCTTTTCTCTTTTGGGACTTGATTAACACATAAGTTGCGCTAGTTATACCATCGGAAACCAGCTCAACTTTTCCACTGAATGGGGGACGCCTTGTACGGATGATTACGGTGACTGTGGATGTGATAATTGTCATACCGGATTTGAAGATATCGCTTCAAGGATGGACGAATTTTATCAACGACTGTTCATCACTGGTAGAGAACTTGAGACAACAGTTTGGGCTGTACCTCAAGGATTCGGGAACGAGAGGTACGATATCATTGCTCCAGAAGTCAGAAATTACAATCAGGCTGATAGTCGTCCGCACAGCTATTGGAAGAGATTCCCAACTGGGGACGAATGGGTTCTTCAGAGTATCATCGGCATAAATCATGGAGCTCTAGGTTTGTCTCTATTTTTGCTCTCCTTAGCCTACAAGGTTCATCTTTCCTTAGGGGTTGTATCATGGGACGATCCAACCTCGCGAGATATCAAGACTGTTTCTTCGAAATTTTCACTCGCCCTCTCTTTGATCACACCGTATATCCTCTCCTCTTCTCCTACACGCACATTCAGAAATACCATTGTCAACCGAATTGATGTGGGAATCTGGTCTGGCATCAAGGAACTAGGCGAGACTACCATGGTTCTAGCGACAAATATGAACTATGATGATGTCAAGCTAAGTTGGGATGATATTGGGCTAGGTAATGTGGCTCGTAGGCGTGTGAGACAGGTGTATGCCGGTGGGGCGAGGGTGAGCGATAACGGAAGTGGAGTTGAGTTTGGACAAGTCGGGAGTGGTGCTTTTATTATTGGATGATAATAGGTATTTGTTACGATCTGCTTTCCTGGTGTATATACCACATTTTATGGAAACTGCACTGGGACATGACAAGATTGAAACAACTACTTCCCTGCGAGTTTTATCTAATAAAATAAAACCAAAAGAAAAGAATCAAAAGAGACAATAAATAAAGCGAGGTGTAGTTTCGTTTTATGTACCATGATAGGAAAAGGCATCATGTTTGTAAAACGCAACCCACTGGAAATCAATCCCAGGTCGGGTTTGTAGCCCAAGATGGCTCAACTTGTACATCCCTGAACAGATCGTTAATTCCCAAGTCCTGGTATTATCCCCCAACGAATGCTGGCCTTTGTCGGCAAATACAACCACAGGTAAAAGAAATAATATTGTGAATGAATAGTAGGAGGTAGGGCTACCAGCAGTGTATGGTCCGATGTTGGTTGGGAAGAAGAATCCTGTTGAAGGGAAAGTAATGATGTATACGGATACCGAAACCCGCGAAACCAGGGTACCCACATGTTATTTCTATATATAGCAGTTTACTTACCGATTCAGGATGTCAGAGATATAAAATGATGTCATCAATTTACTTTTCCACGCTACTCGCGTTGACACCCTGGCTCAATTTTTCCTCATCCTTCCTGTTCCCCATAAACCTCAGCTCATTACCTACTAACTCCTTCATTCTTCTGCCTCCTCAAAAATGCCCAAATGACAGCAGCGCAGAACCCGTTGCCACGCTTTCCCCGCAGTAAGCCTCCGATGTCAGCCAAAGCGTCGCAGGCGTAATATGTATATATGTATACAGCTGGCACCTCATACAACGGTTACAAGGATGCAAGTGACGGGCTCTCAAAACGCGATAAGGTCCACTGCCACGCATACAGACCTGTTCTTCTATGAATACTTGGTAAGTTCTCCTTGTTCTGGTAACGAAACTAACTAAAACCATGCCGTTAGGATCCTTGAATGACTTATACGCCACGACAATCACCTGTGTAAGTTAGATTATATACCCCATTATATGCGCCCAATCCATTCGTGCCCCTCAAATTATGGCCAGGCAAATAACCAACCGCCTAGAATCTGCAGAGTCGCAGTACTATACGTACAGATTCTAGCTGTATAACAGCTACTGACTGTATTTCACGCTGTCATCCATCTCAGCCACATATCGCAGTATGTATTCTCTCATTTATTTCATCACCTAACCGTCTCATGAGTCTAGTCACCAGAACCAATCACTTTAGATGATTTTACCGACGACGATAGGCGCAGTAAGTGCTGGTCATACTTTGACTATATGCACTTATTCTGCGTCCTTTTGTAGTTGCGTCAAAGAGGCGTCGCCAGCAAGCTGTGATGACCCCACCTAGCGGATCAAACCTCGTAGATTTCAAACAGCCCCAAAACAAAAAGCCACAAGAATCGATGAAAAAAGCGCAAGATGACACGTGGAGGGAGACAGAAGATTTGGATGAAGGTAGAGGATGACGTAAGGAAACAGGCGCAGCCAGGCAAAGAATACCCAACCAAGACGATGCCAAGAAAGCCAGACCAGACGAAAGGCACTTGAGAAGCAGCGAGGAGGAAGGCAAAGGCAAAAGCTGCTAACAGGAATTGCCCGCATGGGATGCTGAGGCCTTGTTTTTGGTTGCCATGATGGATAAGGGTGGCAGTGAGTAGAGGTGATGAGCCTGGGAGAGAGGAAGGAATCACAACAATCCCTTCGGACGAGTGATGTTTTACAATTATCTTATCTATGAAATGCCGTCTCACTCTTGATGCTTACAGGTTGTTTGCATTTGCTCGTGATAATTTTACGAGAGTTCAAATCAGTTCGGATGGCGACGAGGGCAGAAAACAACTTGCAGCAATATTCGCCTAACTCCTCAAAAATCTCGCACAACGGCTTGTGTCCCTAGGTGCAATCCAGTAAGTTAATCTTGTCTTGCCTATCAGAAATTGACCGCTTCCTGTAGAGGTCAGGTTAATGGGAACTAATTAAGCTCTATCCCAAGTTTATCGAGGCAGTTAACTATCTCAAGGCTTATGATGTGCCGCTCTACATGATCTCATCTCAACCGTAAGTTTCTGCAGATCAATCATTTAATACACTTCATTGAGTTTATTGGCCCAAAGGTCAAAAGGAGGGCAAACGCAGCTCGGAGCTGCGTCATCCAGGCATGGAAAGAGGTGATACCCGATTGCATTGTGACAATACTTGTAGAGTGCTCGCAGTTAACCCGACCATTGTTAGCTCCATCGAAGGAGGAATCGCGAGGTTTCAACCATGTGAGCTCTGAGGCTATTAATCCCTCAGCAAATGATGGGCTTTTGGTATGACGGAGATGGTCGATTCATCGTGAATATTGATAATCTAATCATAGCTCACGTATCTCACTGTTCATAGCATCTACAAACGTTACTGAGAAAGAGGTTATCAATTTCAAGCAGGAATTGCTGCTGTCATTTTTGTACGATCAAGAGGTAGCTGTCGTGCTTGAACGTTTATCTAAAGGCGGTAAGTCATATGTAACAAGACGATGATGGAGATGTGTTTAAGGCTTTGTGTGGCTATCTTATTCGGTGTGTTGAGTTGATTGTATTTTTCTTTGGCCCGCTGCATAACAACTAACATTCAGTTCACAGTGCTTGCGTTGTATCCTTGTATCATCTAGCTGCGGGTTACAAGGTCAACAGGGTAAGAGAGCAGGAAACGCGAAGATCCACCGAATGAGCGATCTGTTAGCCCTCGGAATCTTGCTTACGCTTGCTTCTTGGTAGGTTTTTATTCTGCAATTGGCATTCAGTGCTTATGTTTGTAGTGCTTTTGACGGGAGAGGAGTGGAAACGAAGAACTCGAGAAATTTTACACTGCGATACTTGATCTGTTGCTGAAAGGGATCGACAATGAAAC
Organism: Pterula multifida; assembly: GCA_900068985.1. Lineage (NCBI taxonomy): Eukaryota > Fungi > Basidiomycota > Agaricomycetes > Agaricales > Pterulaceae > Pterula > Pterula multifida. The sequence goes on from CEMT01388403.1 coordinate 8,356, forward strand.
CCATTGGGCACATAACGCTTGCACAATGCAGAAATTTATCACTTTCTTACCCATCGCCCTTGAGATGATTTTAGCAGTGTATTTTACTAGAGCCGTCTTCCAGAATGCAGGGATAGCTGCAGGATTCAGCAAAGCCCAAGTGATCACAACGAACACAAGATTGACCAGCGTGCTTTCGACCAATCCAAACTACCAAAGAGAGCCGATAAACGCTCGGACTAGTTCATTCTCTTTCGGTATATCACGGCGCATCCTGCTGCTTTGTCCATTTCTACCTACTACTTGATCAATTCGCCTGCGCGACTGATCTTCGACTGGCCTTTTCAAAAAACTACCGGGTAAATGACATTTGACACGCATGTATCCCCTCCTCACTCACACGTCGATATAGGTTACAACACGATATCCATGTATGGCTTCTCCCGAGACTTGAAGAGGAAACTTGGACACAGGATGAGTACTGATTGCCCGCTAAAACATATTCGTCAACTCCTACGTTCACTCTGCGGAAGAGGCATTCAAGGAGAAGACAAGTACCTGCCCACAGCCGGGTTCATGGCAATGGTGAACACGAACTTGACCATCTTGTCCATTGTCCATGGCTTTCCTTAACCGAATAACTGGATAATCATTCCGATGTTACGATAAGCTCAGTGACTGAGTCTTTTCTAATGCTTTCGAAGCGTGCTTGAGTCACATTAGGCCACGTTACACATAGACTTTTTGTCCAATGCGTGCCACTGAGAAGGGAACTCTCATACCAACTTGGGGAAGGGCACCCGTCCTCGAAAATAAAAACTGAGTCAACAGAATAGAAGCCGCAAATATACACGAAGCTACCTTTGGGGTTGCTGCCTTTCGGCAGCGGCGTTCTTGGGAGATGTACTTTCAGTCACTTTGTGTTCATAGATAGACGAGCTCACTATCGCCGATATCAAGAGCATTCAGGTGAGGGAATAACAGATCAAACTTCGACGAGAACTCACGCATAAATCCCGAAGCGGATTGAAATTTTGGAAGTCCTCGATATACCCTTGGCTTGACCCGAAAATTCAAAACCCAGACACTTGCCTGCCTACCAATCATCCCCGATGGCAAATAGAAAAAGATATGTAAGCTTGTGGTCTACGATACATTCCAACTCCTCGGCATCCTCGATGATTTAAAGCTGATTGACTCATTATCGTCAAGTGTTCGAGCTTTTTGCAACGAAGTGAACAATGCGACGTGCGCTGTGGATTTCTCTGCGGCCAAGAATGATTTTGAAAGATGGCATCAACTCCTCGCTGTTCGGTTGCTACTTTACGCTTAGCTTTCAAGTCTGTCAGTTCCAGCAGGCTGATTCGTAGAGCTAGATTGTGTTGACATCGTAGTGATTCCGAGTGAAGCGATGCAATCTACGTGACTTCTTAAATTTGAAATTCAAGAATCCAGCACACGACTCATTTTTCTGCCAGCCATCAACATCCCCAAGTTTCTGCTCATTCCGAGTATAAAATGAAGTTTGCACAGGAAACAAAATGTGTTTTCAACGGTAAAGAATTCCCTGTCCTGGCCTGATCTCGACGGTAATGGACGCCACTACACGGGGCAATTCGCTAGTGGATCCTCAGGTGCGCAGACTAGTCTGATAGATGCATATGATCATCAGCCTCAACCTAACATGACACAAGCTGGATGCTAACATGAACAGACCAGTGTTGACACTGCTCACACTGCACAGTACAGTAAACTAAGGTCTGGATATTTATGGATACCCAGGAGGATCCTAAGCTGCTATTACAGCATACTTGAAGTTCGTTCTTTAATTCCCGCTGAACCAAGAAACTGGGTTGATATACGATCGCGATTCCCATAGACCAGGAATTTGGCGGAACTACCGCAGCCGTCATTTGTCTCCCATCATCCCATGGCACATGTCTTCAAATTCCTCTACAATTCATTCACTTCCAGTTGACGACCCGTCTAAATCTTGATTACTCCTCTGAGCTTGTGAAACTTGAAGCTTGTAGCTTGACTAAGGCTAATGAGTTGGCATTGCTGACTTCTCTGACTCGCTATTTTCATTTTGTACTGGACACTATGTTCTTTTTTACGTTACAAGTGACAGTGCAACCCGAAGCAGGGCCTGATTGCCACAAGCTAAGCGCCTGCGGTTTGTTCAATTGGCGCATGTCAATAATTATAACTGTCACGCTCACTTGGGAATTCACGCTAATAACTATCAACCACCAACAACAAAACCACAAGAATTCGAACAAGACGATAAGTATTGCGATGCCTTGCAAACGATCATCCAAGCGAAGACAAAACGACGTAGATATGCCAAATCCTTACATCTCGCATTGTTATTGTTCAGCAGAATATTAGTCCGAGTTTTGTGAGTTGGTCCAAACGGTGACAGATTCGTCTTCAAGTCAAGTATTAATGGCCGTCTGGTGGATGGCTCCTCGTATGTACCTTTGCAGAAATTCAACGTCTAGTCAAGCCAGCTTAGAATTGAAATGGCACAGAACCTCGGGCTACATAATAAAAACTACGGCAGGAAATTGGTATTCTTGAACCTGATTGTTTTCTTATCTATTGTTTGCGTTCAACTGTTTTCTGCCATCGCAGACAATTGTAGGACTGTTGATTCGGCTTATCCGTGACAATTCTCTCGCATTACGGTAACAATTTTGTCTGAATTTTGTTTGTGAGTAGGACAAAAGTATGAATTTTAGTCCAGATAATTTTGGTCTATTTGCGGAGTGACCGCCTGAATGCATCCTCTGACAGGCTCCTAAAGCGGTCCCAGTTTCTTAACCAATATCGACACAGAGGACTGGGTCTTAACAGTGTCGGCATTCGCTCGTTCCCACAGTCATGGAAGCTGAAGGGGTGCACTGAGCTCAGTGGGATCCGGACGGACAGCTGCGACTTTTATTATTCTTTTATGTATTTGATCATCATCAGACCCCTGCTTTCGGTGACACGCGGCATTAGAAGCATATAAAGCCCTGGTTCATAATACCAGCAACTTTCTTACACCCTAGGATACTCTCTAACCGCCCATTATTGTGCGCGAATGGATTCGTTCAAGAAATTACTCTCACCTCTCGCCATGACCAGCAATGGGTTACAAGATACCCTGGTATGTATACGTATACTAACCTCATCGTCCCCGTTAACCGTCTAATCACTACACAGAAACTTGTTGTAATCGGTGGCACCGTCGAGACCGCCAGACGTGCTTCTGTCTCAGCATGGAGTGGCTTTGTCGATTGTCTGTATATTTCCGCGTCTATACTCCAAGTCCAAGCTTAATGGTCAACCCAGCATTCTTCTTGACCGCACATTTCAACCAGGAGGACTACCCTTATGATTGGTATGTTCCCTTTTACAATAAATAATATCCATGACTTAGACAATTGTAGGCTTATGCATTGGCTTTCGAAGGTATGCACATTCTGCATGTATAGTCACAATACCACAGATTCGAAAGCTGTACTTGTAGCAACCGGCTTGGGGACGCAGTAGAGAGTTCGAAATTACAACGCGGTCCGTAGGAAGAGGCTCTTTGAACCAATCTACTGCAGGTGATCTAGAGGACGACGACGACGACGAAGACGGGTTGGTTCATGGTCGGCGAAAACGCAAAGTGGCATTCATACCGAGCCTCGGTGAGTGGCTCTCAGCTATTCGGCGTATCAATGATGAGCTCATTTTCCCCCACAGACACAACGCACACAATCTATTACAGGGGTCATTGGCTACGGGTATGTATTCACTACTGGTGCAGACCGTAACAGCGAGAGCTGATCTACTAGATCACGAGAACAAAACGCTTCCCTGACTACGGTCATGGCAGCTCCCTCAAAATAAGGTACCTTCTTACCATCGCCTTTAATACCTCCGGTCGTCTAACCTTCCATTAGCGTTGTTGCACGCAATAATGACATTCTCAAGAAGCTGGTCCTGGAAGCTAAAAAGGACTACGAGAAAGACGCCGAACATCGTGTTCATATCTTCATGGCTGATACGTGAGATTTCAGTTCCTTTTTGACGCTCTGTCCGGATCTCATGGCTTGTCCACTTCCAGGAGCTATCCTTGCTGGCGATGGAACGGCGCCCGTCAGAAACGCCCTATGAGCTCCATTGTTCTTCAGCCTGGTGTCAAAGATATGTTACTGGCTGATTGCAAAGACTTCCTGAATTCAGAAGAATGGTACATCCCATCCCTCTTGGCACTGTGCCTTCCCTGTTCTCTTTTCTGACGGCATTAATTCCCTTGTTAGGTACGCTGAGAGAGGTTTGTGATCCTACCGTTCAATTGCTGTGAATTCATCTAGGTCCGCTTCTCACCATTTACCCCCTTCCAGGCATTCCCTTCCGCAGAGGTTACCTTCTTCATGGGGTAAGGTCCATTTGCTCAGACGACTCTGTGGGTTTACACTCATTTTCCGCGCTTTTCCCCTACTCTAGGTTCCTGGAAGGTAAACTATAATACTTTCGGCAAGTGCAAAACAGCTCATCGCGCTTTTCAGCGGGAAGACATCCTTAATTCATTCCCTCGCTGGGGAATTAGGTCTTGATATCTACGTGGTCTCTTTATCATCAAAAGGGTAGGTCGGGTAACGCCTCCTCCATCATTGTTGATACATATCCCAGTTCCGCCACAGAATGAGTGATAACACATTAATGACGTTAATGGGAAACGTACCATCCAGGTTCGATCATCATTCTTTCTTCACCCGATGGGGATCTTGATGCATTCGGCCCGTTTGTGTTCAGGTGTATTTTGCTCTTAGAAGATCTGGATGCAGCCTTTACACGCTCTGTTTCACGAGATGCCAGCTCCACAGGAGCTCCTGCTACTTCTAGCAAAGACACATCGTCCACAACAGGGACAAAGTCTACTACTGAAGCTAACGATGGTTCCACTTTGAGTTTGAGTGGATTACTGAATAGTCTTGACGGGGTCGCAGCAGCTGAAGGGCGGTGAGTTGGTTCTCCCTTACTCTTCAGCTCCAGTTTCACGGGGGGTTCCGTAATTCCGTGACGCCTACAATTTCATACTGATGTTCATCTGTTTCTATAGACTTCTTTTCGCCACTACAAATCATATTGAGCGCCTAGACCCTGCATTGAGCAGGCCGGGTCGCATGGATGTGTGGGTCAATTTCACACATGCGACCAAATGGCAAGCCGAGGGAATCTTCAAATGCTTTTTCCCCTACAAGCCGGCCCCGGCCCCTGGCCCATCAATTGATCAAAACTCATCCACAGTTCAGGATGCTTCGCAACAAAATCTGCCAGTGCCAAGACGCAAAGCATTGAAGCATAATATTCCACTTTTAACTGAGGATGAAATTTCTGAGTTAGCTAAGAGTTTCGCAGAGGCCATTCCAGAGGATGAGTTTAGTGTAAGTTAGATCTTTTTCGTATCTCACTTGGTCCCCAACCGAGCCTCATTGCTGAACCTTTACGTTTTCATAGGTTGCAAGTCTTCAAGGCTATCTCCTCAAGAATAAGACTCGCCCACGCGAGAGCGTTGCAGAAGTTGGCGACTGGGTGAAATCTGAGCGTGAACTGCGTGAGAAGCTCAAGAAAGAAAGAGAAGAGGTCCGGCCCTCTGCCACAATTTTGATTTCCATTTGTCCTGGATCTGACAGTTGATGATATTCTTTGACAGCGTGAGGCCAAGGAAAAGAAAGAAGCTGAAGAAAGGGCACAGAAGGAGGTCCGTCTCCCTTTTCTGTTCCGTGTCGTATTCAACTATTGACTATAATCTGTAGAAGGAGGAAAAGGCAGAAAAAGAGAAAGAGGTACCTATATGATGACTACTTCTAGAGCAACTGTTCTCATATTTGTCTCTTTATCAGGAGGCCAAGGGCGAACAAAAGGAAGTCAAGGAGGTACTTGCCACAATCGTGTCTGCTCTCATGTATTGAATTTTGACGCTCTGCTAGAAGGTCGAGCGCAAAGAACGCTCCAAAACCAAACGCAGTTCCAAAACTGACCTTACCTCTTCTGATTCAAGCTCAAGCTCAAGCTCTTCTTCCATCAGCCCACCTACTGCACCACCACCGCAATTGTCTGTCGTCTCGTCAAGCACATCTCAATCTGACAGTCCGAGTGATTCATCTAGCTCCGAATCCGATGGTACTTCGGGCGGTATCGACGCTGATACTGAAGAGAGTCTCACCTCCGAGGAGGAGGTCGATGTCAAAGGATCGATCCCGGCAGGCGAGGCGGTTGTCAAGAAGGAAAAATGGGTTGCGGTGAATGCACAGGAAGCAGCTGTTCAGGCCACAGCGAGCTGAGGAATTTGAACGCGGTACCAGATTCAGATTTTTAAAGCATTGTTTGCCGTGATCGTTTCGTGGAGAGAGTTTTAGCTTGGAAACGAGGTTAGACATCTTTATTCTTATTTTTGCGCACACATAAGGAGTGTGCTCGACTTTAGAGAGGTGGGCTCTCCCATTAACTCATGAACTATCAGAACCTAGATTCTCTATCGTGTTTATTCCATTTATTCCTTGCCCTTATATTCATTGTAATATACACCTTAAGCTTCTTACCCCAGTTCACCACAATTGAATGGCCGGTTGCGTTTTCCTACTTCTCTCCATTTGAAGGGGTTTCCGTCGCTTCTATCCTATCTTGGCATTCCTTGTCCGTAGTGTGACGGGGTTTTTTTGGTAGATCTTTCCTGTGCATTCTCATAAATACCGGATTCACTTTTTGTTGGTAGCAATATCAAGTGTGTCCAACTTTTGGCTGTTACATCCCACTAAGTAGGCTTGCTCGATTCCTTGATGACAAACGACTACTTGGTAATAACCAGCAACGAGCTACTATTGCCATTGCAGGACACAGGGTGTGGCGTCAACGGAGTAGTTTCCTGACACGATCATCTCCTTGCTATATCGTTCTGCTACCTCGCGTCTGCCAGAGAACTGACTCATGAAGCTTTGTGAAGACTCGAGAGGTCGGAGTGCAGAATATTAAACAGCCAAATTTGTTGTTGTCCCACTCCATACCGCTTATCCCGAACTTGGGGACTCGCTGGGGGCCTTACCCGCTGTACGGACAGCGATCTACCCCATCACATCTGGTTGAGCCAAGCGTTTTGTGTCTGAGCTTACTTCAGTGGTTGATATGCTCAGCATATGCATACTATACTGCCCATTAAGTACACCATCAACGTGGCCACGTTACTTTCAGTGCCTCTTTGTTAGTGTGTTTGTCAAGGTGTCACCTGGCTGCGAACAGAACCGAGGAAAAGAATACATGGGAGAAGAAACTTGATCCCTTATTTATTTCACAGATCTGTTAACAGACAGGAATGCATAGAGCCTGTCAAATTCCATGGCCCCAACACCAAATATTGCCTATCGACTGGGTATAGCACCGCGCAGACGACAGCAGGAGCAGCCTACATCCTCTCAAGCTGCTCTACTCACTCCTTCCTAGCTTATCAAGCGCCTGAACACCTTGCTCGAACCACTCCTCTTTCGATATCCAAAACTCTTGTCTATTTTTCATGATATCGGCCAACACTGCTCCACCGAGGAAGACCATATGCTTTCGCCTTGGAGGATCTTCAATTCGAATTTTGAATTTCTGTGGAAGGTTGAGGTCAGTAAATCGGGAGGAGAAAGGATGGAAGCAAAGGTCTCCAAGGGAAAGAGGCATAACACGAATAATAGTCAGGTTAACAAATAGCATTCATCACCACAACAGGTTGTGCGCGAGGCCAACAGAAGTGAAGAGGAGGGAGATTTAAGGTAAAAATGAAAATACCTACATTCAACCTACTCGGATCTCCATTCAAAACCCTCGTCAAATATAACTGCTTCATTTCCTTCTCCAGCCGGCTAGGCAACCCTGGGTACATACTAGACCCACCCGACAGCACGATATGCTTGTACAATTCCGAACGGACGTCCACAGCTGCAGTCTGAATCGTCTGGAACAGCATCTCGGCTACCCCTGGCTGTTCAATGTCAACAAGGTGCGGTTGGAACATGCATTCAGGTGCTAAGAAGCGTTCAGAGCCAACTTTTATTGTACGGCCGTCAGGTAGCTTGATGTAAGATCTTAGACGTGAAGTGGTGATGACAAAGAAAGGAGAAACGTACCGTGTAACTTTCTACGAGGACGGTAGTTTCTTCCGATAGTCGTTCATCAAGCTCTAAGTCATAACTAGACAAACAGCTCAGTTCCGGCCAAAGGTGCACAGAATTATGGGGGAAAAGCAAAGCAAAGATAAGTGACCAGAGGTATTGAGATCTTTTGGAGGCTGGCTTCAGCCAATATGGTGGGGGAGGATCTTGGCTTGGATAGTGCACTGATCCACGGAGATGGTTATTGACGAATGAAAATTACAATATTTCCTTTGGTTCGTCATTCAGAATGCGGATAGGGGAGGGTGTGGTAGGTAACTCTTCCGATAGGAAGGAGTTTATATCTCCACATAATTTTAGAAGTAGAGATCGGCCAACCTTCCCAAGCAGATCCCGGAGTCCAATCATCCAAAAAATGCACGCCTAAGTTGCTTACCCGTGACAAGAAACCCAGAAGCAGCGGCATTGCCTGAAGCAGAAACATACAGAGAACGATTTGGCCAACACCTACCTCACATAACAAAGTTTTTCCTTGATCTCTCTGACAGTCTCAAAATCAGCAGTTCGATTGAAGGCGTAACCCCTCATGAGAAGAAGCTTGATGAGATATCGGGTGACATCTCGCCCAGCAATGTCTAATCGCCGAGTGAGGTGGGGTAGAGCAAACCCATCATACACTGGTACGATATGAGTGACACCATCACCAGAATCGACGACCACACCCGTTGTCAAACCTATCCAACACATTCAAGTCTTCCATTTACTAGATGATGCCAAAAGAACAAAATCGGGATCGTACCTTGAGCGTACAGTGTTAACACGGCCTGTATAGCAACATAAACGCCACCAAATCCATATTGCTCAAACATAACTTGACACATCCGCTGCCTATTCGCCTTTGGGTTCATCGGGGGCTCAGTCAACAAGATCTTCTTTCCCCCTGTGTCAATCTTTAACTTCTCGTCAAAGGTGTAATCCCACAGATGCTTCATATCCTCCCAGTTGCGCACGATGCCATGTTCCATAGGTTGAGTGACTTGAAGGTAATTTCTGTTCTCAGCTGCTTCGTCGCCAACCATGATGTCTTTGATAATGGCTGAGCCTACGCGCTCTTCAGCTCGTAAAATAGGTCTTCCCACAATGGAAGGGAATACTAGATGCAATTGAAGTTGTGGTCAGTTAGATAAGATTACGCCAGGTTGGACGTGCCATGTTCTGGGAAGTTGGATCCTGCATATCCAACTTTTACAAACTATAAGTCTAACCATCAATTGTTGTGATGCCCATGAAAAAGGGGAACGAGCTTACACCAGTGCCGTTATCGACGACAATAGGAATGTTAGGGTCCATGGATGCAAGTGATAAAACGTGATAAGTGTAGTGATGTAACTGAGCTTAGTACGCTCAAGTATAGCTGGTATATAAATTCCACCTGGTTTCTACTCAAGTAGTGTGTACTCTACATACGATACTAGCTGTAAGTAATCTAATCCGATGTACAATTCGCATCTTGGAACAAATCAGAAGCCTCTTTCTTGAGCAACTTCTGGTTCTACACTGTATTTGGTAGACCATGCTGCGGCGCGGTTACCATACCGCCTTGTTAAGA
>CEMT01388412.1:15521-34207 GCA_900068985.1 Pterula multifida
GAGCTCAGAATAGACTTGGTGAGGAAGAGTATAGGAACTGTCGGATAATGGCTCTAATAGGTGATAATGATGCTCGCGGTCAGACCCAGCACAGTGACCGCGGCTAGATTGCAGGATGCCGTCTGAGAACTTGGCATAACATTTTCAGAAGCTATGTACATATGGCTTTGCGGGTAGCCCTTTTTCAATTGACCATAGACCACCGGCAGTAGTACCCGCACAGAAACACATGAAAACAACGACGAACTCATAATAATCACGTATGCTCTCAATACACAGCGCCCCAAATGGCACCCAACCTGTCCATCTCATTACCCGACCGACCCCAGAACGCAACCAAGCCCCACGTAAGCCCACCATTACCTGCATCCGTGGGAATGCTAGTCGTAGCACATGAACTAGTAGTAACGCCACCAGCCAAAGAACGCCCAGCATTCGTGACGAGTCTAATCGAGAACACTCTTGTGCCTCCATCCTTCTGCCCCTCACACATTGTCACGGCCGTGATATGTTCTCCTGAATTCAAAATCAACGTAGAGGCTGTTCCACCTGTGCCTCCGTGGCTAACTGTAGCTGTGGTTCCATTAGAGTAGGTGAGAGAGTACGAAACGGCATCTACACGATCCCCAGCGCGGATTGTGATGGACGCGAGTTTGGGTATGGTCACTGTGCTTGTGATCAGAGATGTGATGTCGTTGAACGGATTTCCGTGAGGTCCACCTGAGGGATCTGCCAATCTGACAGATGGGGAAAGTATCCATGAGATGGTACTTGAGATGGGATAATGATCACTCAAGGGTGCATTCGAGCTATTGACAAATTTGTTGTTCTCGTTCATAAATGCACTTGGGTTTAATGTCAACGCGAGATTACTCCTAACGAAGACCTTGTCGACCGTTTCGCAAGCGACCATAGCAGCCTGGGATGCTCCAGCTGCGAATGGAAACGGACAAGTGAGAGCCGCAGAGCCCAACGTAGGAGGGGCTCCGCCTCGCGTGTTTTTTACCCAAGAATCAGTGGCATTGAGCGCAGATACGAAGTTCCGGATGTTAGTTCCATCGGAAGTGGTTGTATACCGCGAATTGGTATCGCCCATAACAATAACGGGCATTCCAGCTGACCAGCTGTTAATAAAGCTGAAAAGCTGCTGAAAGTTGGATGAGCGAGCGGTTTGGTCCCCTGAATCGGAGCCTGCATCAGTATGGAGGTTGTACAAATCAAACCAGACATCTGAGAAACAATGGCCATTAAGTTAGACTCAGAGCAGCGTGACTGACGAATCGGGTAAGTACCTTCTGCTGCACGTACCCTGAGAAAATGGAAGCCTTTAGGAGTGAGGCAGTCACCCTCATTCAAATTACATTGAGACCAGGTCACCCTCTGATCCTCAATAAAAGGAAAGTCGGACAAGGTATTTAATCCTGACCCAAGTGCTACCGAATCGACGTCAATCATATACCAGGACGCCCAAATCTTACAGTAATAGCGACAGGTACTTACGAACTCCACCAGAAGTTGCGGTACGAAACAGGTGATGATCGTCAGCGTACAAAGCAGCATGGGAATTGAAATCTTCTTGCACATTGACGATATTGAAGGGAGCAAGTCGGGGTGAGATGAGGGGTGTATTGACATCCGGATTTCCTGAAGAGAGAAGCTCTGCAATGTGATGATTCAATCGTTTCTACGAAATGCTCGAAAAAGAAGCCTGTGGACATACCAGGCAACCCAGCGACATTATATGTCAGTACACTAAAACTCCCAGTCGCAGCACCCAAACAAACAGTTCCAAGGACAAGTTGAACGATGCCTCGCAGAATCATCCTAGAAATCGACATGAATGATGACTCTGACGAACGATTCCTTTCTAGTAAGAACCTTCTGTCTGGTATCTTTTATATATTACCGCACCCCATGGAAAAGCTATAATCTCGGATGCCTATTGAGTGTGAATACATGATCAAAATGAGATTCCCAGCAGAATCGGTTTTCCAAGTTTATTCAACTTGAAGGGTTCACGCCCCCTTGTGGTCTAACATCACGTTGGCTATCACGTTTGTATAAAATTAATGGGTTGGGAAAATTCGTTGAGTTGACGAAATTCAAGAAGCGTAATCAAGAATTTGTGAACGCCTTTTCAGGAAGAACCCTGTTGAGCATACAAGCAGTGTAGCCCGATCGTTCCATCGATATTGGTGGTGGACGACAAAGTTGGAAGTGATGACATAATCACTTGCCTCGGAAAGTTTTCGGCTATGATCCAACCCACTTTGGGATTACCTGCACAAACTGATATTGTTACGCTGGTCGTACTTGGGGAATATCGTACACCTGTCTTGTATCTCGTATAAAAGAGCAAGAATGATTTAAAACAATTCAGAGCTTCAAAGATGGAGTGTCAGACACAGCAACTATCAGCTTTCCCACTGTCTTCCCACCAGTCAGATCCTTCTGCGCCTGAATAACCCCATCCCTCGTAAAAGGATATTCTTTATGGAGATGGATCTTCAGGGTTCCATTTTCAATGAGTGGCCAGAGCTGTGAACCATATTGATGGCATTCTGCTGCTGTGAAGCAATAATTGTTGTACCTGAAGTGATGTAAGTCAGAATAGATGAAAGTCAGCGAAGTATATACGCAAGCGGAGCTCTTTTACTCACGTAGGTCGTAAGAAGGTAACATTTTTCTGGATAAGCTTGAGCACGGGGAAAGGAGGAATGACGCCTGAAGAATTTCCAACGGAGACGATAGTTCCCTTCCTCTTGATCATCTGAAAGTCAGCTTCGATCCTGCAATACAAAATCAAATATAAAGCAGCACGTCAAGCTTTCAATAGCTGTTCATCCCATATCGCCAAATCTTTGAACTTACGTGTCCTTCCCAACACCGTCGAAAATCGCATCCACGCCCACACCATTCGTAATCTCCATTACCCTTTTAACAGTATCCTCATTCTTATACAAGATAACCTCGTCAGCACCATTCTCAAGTGCGATCTTCTTCTTCTCTTCAGTGGACGTCGTGCCTATAACTTTAGCACCCCTTGCTTTGATCAATTGCGCGAAGAGTAGGCCGAGACCTCCGGCGACGGTGTGAACAAGGATCGTGTCGCCCTTCTTGACGTTGTAAGCTTCAGTAATGAGACTGAGAGCTGTAAGGCCTTGGAGAAGCGAGGATGCCCCTGTCCTAGTAGAGATGGAAGGGGGCATAGGGTAGACAGTTATGAAGGGGACCGATAGATAGGTTGCATGGCAGCCCAAGATGTCCTTCAGGGATGCATTAAACAGTGCTGAAGTGGCGAAGGTTAATGACACACAAAAGCAACTTTTCCACCGAGCACATATCCTCGCTTCTTGTAATCCTCGTCGTTCAGTGTCGCTTCATCGGTAGGAAGTCCTACAATGACACCAGAGGCCTCTTTCCCTAAGGTAGCCGGCAGCTTCGGAAGCTTGAACGCACCGGACCTACCAATCACAAAATCAATACGTTAGGAAGCCATAAAACTATGTTGAGAAAGGACGATATCAGTTACCTATGATATGTGTCGATAAAGTTGATTCCCAGGTACTCAACTCTGATAACGAGATGATGCGGTTCGACTTTGGGGAAAGGAAGAGTAGTCTTCTGGATCACATCGAAGCCCCCAGTTTCTGCAATTGTTATAGCTTCAATAGTGTGTGGGTAGGGAGACATGTTATGAGAGAAAGAAAGCTCCGCAAATGCCAGTTCCCATGGAAGACATTTGCATTTGGTGGCAAGCTTCGTTCACATGAACAAGCTGAGTCTATTAACACGTGATGATAAGTCACTTTGTCTTGCCTCAGTACTGTACGAGTACTCAACTACTCAACTACAACGGTTTGCACATACCTGGTCTTCAGCGCTTCAGCGTGTAACTCCTGGTCCATTGTCTTCATCTATCCTTAATGTACTCACAATCCTATATTCTGCTTTGTCCTGCCTCTCTGATCAATCGCCTTGCATGAACTACAATCAATCATATTCTACCCTTGGTTAGCTCTAGCTTCCACTTTGCCTCACCAGTATTATGATTCTACGATGTTTACTTGGAAAAAGATCGCTGGGGGTTCAATAAATAGCCACAACCAGCATATTGGGGTCCAGCATAAAATGCATAATTGTACGTCTAATATACCCCTTCAGGTCATCTGTTCAGCCTGGTTTAACCTGGGACTCTATGAAGATTTATCGTCAGTAAAGTTGCCACCTTTGCCGTGCTGTCTGGTACCTTCCAAGAACTTCACCGGCCGCGTGGATGAACTAGACAAATTGCGAGATTTCTTCCTCACCGTCTCGGGACCTGGTCGGAGAGTGTTCGTTATCGTCGGATTGGCAGGAAGTGGGAAATCACAAATCACATTTCACTTTGTTCACTACCAAGTTTTGCAACAGTGCGTTCTGACCTTGATTTCTTTTTCGGAGTAGTTTACCTCATCTGCCCATCAAGGTATGATTCATCAAGGGTATTCTTCATTGACGCTACCACTACAGCAACATTGGAAGCCAGCTTTGTGGCCATCTCTAAATCCAAGGGTATTGGAGACAACATGCAGGATGTCATCAATTGGCTATCCAATTGCAAGGAGGAATGCTTCCTCCTCATTGACAATGCGGACGATCCCAATGTTAACCTTCACAACTATCTTCCTCGTTCGACCAACTCCCGTGTCCTCATCACCACACGACTCCGAGAAGCGGAGTCTCACTACGGAACGGGACTTGATGCTGCCATCCGTCTAGCTGCTTTGTCTCAGGATGAAGCCGAGGAATTACTGATCCGTACAGCAAGACTTTCCAAGAGGACTGAGAGCGTTGGATTGCTGATCAAGGTGAGTATATATTGAATGATTCCTAGTTCTTTCTGATGCGAAAAATTGTAGGAATTACATTGCTACGCGCTTGCTGTGGTTCAAGCGGGGGCTGGTATTTTCAAGCTCCAGCTCATTGTGGAAGAGTACACAGACGAATTCCGGCGACTCCGCATAAAGCTCATGGACGGTGAAGTCGATGGGGTACAGACAGCCGCACTGGATGGGTACCACGCGAATGCCTACACGACCTGGATTCTCAGCTTTCGAAACTTGTCTCCTCCCGCTTCGCATATATTCCGACTATGTGCCTACCTCCATCATGCAGGAATCACAGGAAATATGTTCGAGGGCGCTTCCTATTATCTCGAATCCTACCAACCTTCCATTCCACTTTCATCCGCCGGTGCTGCTGCTTTCTCAGCTCTCCAAAATTTCTTAGCATACTTCATCCAAGACGGATCGTGGAGTCGCCTCAGATTCAGATGATATATTCAAGAGATCTGCGCCCACTCACTCCTGAACTTTGACAATACCACTCAACTCTACTCCGTGCATCCATTGGTGCACGACGGTCTATGTTTTTTAGCGGACGTCTCTTGGGAGGAAACATCACTTCTCGTTGCGGCCGCTCGACACATGGGTGGGCACGATAAATTAGATTTCATGATGCATGTCGAAAGCGTTCTAGAGTATCATAGCGAGATGAAAACTGATTTACACCCCGACTTGGCAATTTCTTTTTCCCGCGCTTTTTTGTATGGAGATATGGTGCTATGGCGGCGCTGGCCAACGATCAGCGATATTAGGAGGCGACCATCCTAAAACTGCCGAGGCAATGAGTTTCTTTGGATCGATTTTGGCATACTTAGGTCGATGGAATGAAGCTGAGAAGATGCTGATGCGCGCGCTTAAGAAGCGAATATATCAACTTGGAGGAGATCATCCACATACTCTCAACACGATGGGAAACCTTACACAAACCTTACACTCTCTGGGCCGCTTGAAGGAAGCAAAGTAGATGAAGACACAGTTGATTGAGAAACAGAGACGAATACTTGAGGAGGATCATCCGGATACTCTCACTGCATTAGGAAACCTTGCACGCTTCTTACGCTCTCTTGAGCATTCGGACAAAGCAGAGGAGATAGAGACACAAGTGATTGAAAAACTGAGGCGAATTCTCGGACAGGATCATCCCCATACTCTTACTGCATTAGGAGACCTTGCATTGATCTTACATTGTCTCGGACGCTTGAACGAGGCAGAGGAGATGCAGATGCAGGTGGTTGAGAAACAAAGACATTTACTTGGTAAGGATCATCCCCATACTCTCATCGCGTTAGGAAACCTTGCACAGACCTTGCATTCTCTTGACCGCTTGAAGGAAGCAGAGGTGGTAAGGGCACAAGTGGTTGAGAAACAGAAACGACTATTCGGAGATGATCACCCGGATACTCTCATTGCATTAGGAAACCTTGCATTGACCTTACACACTCTCGGGTATTTGAACACAGCACAAGAGATGAGGATGCACGTGGTTGAGAAATTGAGACGTCTACTAGGGAAGGATCATCCGGAGACTCTCGTTGCATTAGGAAACCTCGCACAAACCTTACATTCTCTCGGGCATTTGATCAAAGCAGAGGAGATAGGGACGCAGGTGGTTGAGAAACCGAGGCGAATTCTCGGAGAGGATCATCCCCATACTCTTACTGCATTGGGAGACCTTGCATTGACCTTACATTCTCTCGGGCACTTGAACGAAGCAGAGGATATCCTGGCCCAGTTGGTTGGAAAGCTATGGCGACAGCTTGGAGAAAATCACCCAGATACCATCACCGCATTGGCAAAACTTGCAACGACTCTAGTTTCTCTCAATCGATTGAGCGAAGCAGAGGGGTGGAGATCCGAGTGCTTGAAAAACGGAGACTGCGGCTTGGCAGCAATCATTCACAGACCATCCTTGCAATGTTCAATTTGGCGTGGACCACCCACAGATTGGGCCGATATAGGGAAGCCGAAGAGAAGGGGAAACAAGTGCATGAATGGTGTCGGCAGGTCTTGGGGAGGATCATCCAGAGACCATGGAAGCCAAACATGCCTTGGACACATTTTCAAGGCCTGTCACAGCAGCGCCAGGACACATCGTAGAAAACTCTTCGACTGGTTCCTCACTTGGATTATAAACACATTCACACAATGCTAACCTTCATTGATTTAGTATCATATAGATCTTGAGAATTGTTTTCACATCTCGCCCGTTTGTCTGTTCATCCTGCTCCACTAGAAAGTCCAACTAGATAAATAGTATCTTGGATATAAAGCTCAAGGTCAGTGCCTAATTCAGGAGTTAAACATGTTTGAACAGGTCACTATCAGCCTGGTTTAGTGGTCCTAAGCTTGGTTCCAAGTTGTTTTAATGTTGTGACATACTCAAGATAATCTACCTTCGATATCTGTCAACGACGAATCAACGACGCATAAGAAATTTGCCAGGTGAAATTATTGACTTAACTAGTTGGTACACAAGACAGACCGATTTTATGAATTAGACTCCAAAGCCCCAAGATCGAACGGATGTCACGAATTTATGATGACATAGGTCCAAGAAAAAATGCAAAAGGGCAGCCTGCAACCCCGCGCAAAAAAGGGGTTTGACGAGCTAGCTTCAGCTGCTGCAATCCGCCGTAGTATTTATGCATTAGTGGTCGGACAAAACCATACAAAAGAGATACATAAGGTGCAAATTAAGGGAGTTATCTCAATTTCTTCGAGATCATCGTTTCGAGCAACCTAGGGTTATTATGTGATCCGATCAGATTATATAGGTCGTGTCTGAATATTTCCATCAGCAGCGTACGTCATCCTCTAGACCCATAGACCCCAGTTGCCACTTAGCTCCATTCATCGATGCATCCGTCCCACTCACTGCCTTTCAAATGTCTACTAGTCTTCATGAGACTAAACAATGCCACACATTCATATGGGTGAGATATCTGGCGCCTTGTTCAGATCTCGACAATCATGATATGGTCATGTACGGTACTGTATGATCACAAGATCCTACAGCCTTAAGCTTCCACCACCGAACTCGAATTCAACAAATTGCAATCATAACGCTAGACCTTCTGGCCGGTTCATAGAGGTACAGGAAGTCATCACGAACGACACTGAATACTGAATCTTTATTCAGCGGTCCTATGGAGCAAAAGAAAACCACGCTGTCTTCGGTTCTAGGAGCTGACTTAAAGCGGAATAGTCTTCCTGCCATCCCCACCTTGAAGCCACATAGCCTTTTGTCTGCTGGGGGATATAACCAACCAACCCAGAATGACTGGCCACCTGAAATGATCTACCAAAACCCTGTTACGCAAATGCCTGCCGCTCGTCCGCATGGAGCTATGGCCCCCATGTTATTAGGGCATGATCACGAACTATACGAACTATACCAGCTTTATAACAACGGCCTCGCCGATAGCGAATCACAGCACACTCTTGGGTCTTCTAGTAATGGTGCAACGTTCTGTCTTCGTGGGACATACAACACAATTCTCACTTCGACTCATTTTTGTCTTGTAGCAGGTGTGGATTCTATAGAGGTCGATCGTTCAACCTTGACTGGGACGTCGATCTCATCCTCTCAAAACAATCCCTGGAGTCGACGCGCTTCCGCCCCTCTTACAACTGGCAAATCAGTTAATAGTTTTGACCCATACCTCAAGCCTACTGAGTCGTGCAGCATCACTCCTTTCGCTTTAACAAGCCCTGGTGGAATGAACAGTGGTACAGGTAGCGCAGATCTGACGAGATCTAGCCTCGAAATGTCCAGGAACAGATCGGAGTTATATGAAGATAGGCGGGAAGGGTACTGGGAGGAGGACGATGAAGACGAGGGGCAGTATACCAACCTTGCACTACTTTCGCATATTGCGTCACTGCTCACGGATAGGGTCCCGTTGGGGACACATGTAAAGGACAGCATTCCCTACGAAAAGGCTTTCACAGGTAGGGATATCGTGGTATGCATAATCCATTTTACCTCTTTTTGTGGACTCAACCTAACAAACTTTTTGTATTGGTAGTCAACGATTCATTCTATCATGCACCGCAAACTTTCAATGGATTTTAACGTACCTGCAATCGATCGTCAACTCGCTCTACAAATAGCCCGAAGTCTTCACAGTCAACAACTCTTTCATGACGTACAATGGCAGGACAAATTGCTCCAAGATGGAGTAGATGNCGTGTATACATTCCTAGAGAACGCACAAACCTCGTATGACAAACGAGCGGAACTTCCAAGTGGAATTGTGACGATTATGACCCGATGCTATTCTTTGGTCTGTAACGATGAGTCTACATGTTATGCTTATAGTTGCCCAAGAAAGGTTGGTCCACCTTGTTTGTACTTTTTCTCGGCAGCTGACCCGGTTCATGTAGAAGGGGAATTATGGTGTACAAATGACAGTTGTTAACACTCACCAGGAAGTCAAGGATCGAGAGTGGATAAGTACCGTGCCGGAAGACATTCTCAGCTGCCTCAGTGAGACTGAGATCAGGCGTCAGATGTAAGCCCTAGACCTGCATACATATACATATTCTTGCCTCACGGTGTAGGCGCCAGGATGATACGCAGAGCCATAAGCGATGAATCTCAATACCTCAAGGATCTAGATATCATCGAGTCTGTATGTCCCTTGCCCCGCCTCTCAATTTACCATTGCTAACTCTCCATCACCTACCAATCAGTGTTTCATTCGTCCACTACGCACTGCTTCCTCAGACGTCATCGATCCCTCCAAGCGCGAGGAATTCATTGACGATCTATTTGGCAATATTCTTGATATCCGTGAATGTACTCGCAAGGTTGTCGAGGCCCTCAGTGTCCGGCAAAGAGAATGGGGCTCAGTGATACAGAGGATCGGCGACGTGTTTCTCACGGTAGTGCCCGATTTCAAGCTTGTGTATCCCATTTATCTGGGCAAGTTACCGTTGAGAGAGCGGACGCTGAAGGAATACCTGGATTCCAATCCAGGCTTGAGTGCGTTTCTGAATGTGAGTCAGAATAAGATCCTACAGCAACTATGCTGCTGTTATCATGGTGTTGACGCTACCCTTCCTCTTCTTTTCTAGCAATGTTCCAGCGTAATTCCCCAGTATAAACACGAGACTAAGGAACCGTCACTCAAACACCTTCTCTTTCGACCCGATGAACACTTTCAGAATTACCTCGTACTTCTGAAAGCCATCTACAACGACACTTCGCACGAAAAACGGGACGCCGATGATCTGAAAGATGCCATCAAGGCGTTTACAAGTCTGCAAGGTCTCATCCCGCTCATCACATTCCAGAGCGCGATGGGGAAGGGCCCTACAATTGACTGGGATTGGAATAATATAGTCTCGTCAAATCAGATAAAATCTTTGTCAAAAAAGGAGGTTAAGAGGCAGCTGTGCGTGTTTCTGTTTTTTTTTATCCTGCTGCTTGTCTCCTCTGCAATGTTTGTGCTGATGGTGTATTTCTGTTTGTTTGTAACCTAGGATCATGTTCGAGTTTATCAAGTCAGAGATGGCTTATGTCAACGATCTCCAGAACATAGAACTTGTAGGTTTCATATCTCTCCCCACTCTCTTAGTTGACATCTACTTCCACAGATGTATGTCCTACCACTACGCGCCGCCGAACCACCCATTATCTCTCGGGACCGTCTAAACCAGTTTATCACTGACGTCTTTCACAATTTTGCCGAGCTTCATGTACATCATAAGAGAATGCTGGAAGAATTGCACAGCATCCAGAGAGAAGAACATCCAGTGCTGAAGAGTATCATTGCGCCTATTTTCGGTGCTGCGTTAAATTTTGAGGGAGTATATGTGGAGTACGTGTCGAATTATGTGATTGCGGCTTATAGGATTGATGATGAGATGGCGAACAATCCGGCATTTAAGAAATTCGTAGAAGTAAGTGCTACTTCTTGCTTATCTTTTTCAGGATGTGATTTTTTCTCTCTTGGCATTGAATGAGTTAGGATAACCAACGGCACCCAGACGCGTACCGTCTAGATATGAAGAGTTTCATCAATAAACCAATCCCTAGGCTTCTCCGCTTTCAACTGCTACTTCTAGCTATATTGGAGGAAACTCCAGAGAATCACCAAGATTGTCAGAATATTCCTTTAATCCTTGACATTATCAAATCTCTGGGTCACGATACTGAGCTTGGGGTTAATTCTGCCAAGTCCAAGGTTGAAACATGGGGATATAATTCAAACCTAATATTTAAACCAGGAGAGTGGATTGTAAGCTAGACTTGTACTTACATTTTGCTTTCACCTCAGCTAACATTCGAGAAATTCTTCCAGAACATGGACTTGTTAGATGAGAATCGATCCCTGTTGCATACTGGAAAACTGCTGAAGCAGCCGGAGATAGGCATCCAATGGAGTGGATGGAGTGAACTGTTTGTGCTCTTGTTTGATAACTATTGTACGCTTCCTCTCTCTCCACCCCGACGTTCTTGTTTCTAAGGGTGCCTCCCTTTTTTTGCAGTGGTAATGACTAAAGTCAAGGAGAAAGATGGTGCCACCAAGTACCATGTTAATGGAAGGGTGAGCCCTACTTTAAAGTCTCTCAACTCACCCGAGGTTAATTGATAAATTCCTGCCCACCTAGCCAATTCTTCTTGATCTACTCAGCCTCGTTAACTTCGCTGATCCGCCAATTCAACGGACTACGGGTATTCTCCGAGGGCTCATTGGAGGTGAACGCCGTGGAGAAGGACAGTCTCCCTCTGAAAACAGTTACAGTCCTTCTGATCACGCAGTCTACCCATGTGCACTACATTATAACGGTCGAATGAGGGGACCGTTCATTCTGTATGCAGAAACGGCACAAGTGAGAGAAAAATGGAAGCATAAGTTGGAGGAAGCATTAAGCTTGAGGAGTGTAGTTCAGGGCTCAAACCAGGTGTTCGAAATCAAGAATCTGAGTGTGGACACGTTCGCGATACCAGCAATGGTAGCAGGTAAAACCCCAGCTGGGGATGAGAACATGTCAGGCAAGGTTATATGCTCAGTGCCCTTCAGTAAGACCCTTGTTCTTCAAATTCCATCATTCTTCTTGAGCTATATTCTATCTTAGCTACTGTGGACGGACGTGGCTTAGTGGCTGTTGGTTGCGCCGAAGGTGTTTGGATAGGACTACGGCATGATCCAAGATGTCAGTTTTCTATCTTATTCCTATCTCTCGACTGATAGAAAGTCACAGCAATGWRGCGGGTYCTCCATCTCAAGCTCGTTACCCAATGTGCTATGCTCCAGGAATTTGGTATCTTTATGGTTCTTGCTAATAAGGTGGCCTCTCTCAGCGTCTTAATCAATCCATCTGATGGCTGATGGCTGCTCTGACAAGGCGCTCTATGCCTACCACATCGAAGCTTTAGCTCCTTCCCGTCCCAACAGCACACATTTCACTCAAGCCCCCCAGAAGCTAAACGGGACCAAGGATGTCGAGTTCTTTAGGGTGGGTGCTCTGTATGGTCGCACAGTTGTCATTTATATGATGAAAAAAGGCGTGGGTTTCTCTTGTTTCTCTGACTTACCACTTGTGCTTAGGGGCTTCTCTTGGTTCCAGTCGGACAGCACCTTTCGAGTACTTGAGCCAATTCTAGAGAAAATCAACGAGAGGACTAAGGGATCTACTGGGTTTAGTCAGCGATTTGGTTTTCGACAGATAAAATCGGAGTGGTTTAGGCTGAATAGGGTTTGTTTCACACCTGTTGACATGCGAGCTTGGTTTGATTTCCAATAGGATTTCGTCATTCCTCGTAAATGCTTCGACCTATTTTTCATGAAAGCGCGCTTTGCTGTTCTACATGCGAAAGGTTTTGAGATTATCGACTTGGTGGAGTATGTCATAGCTTTTTCCGTCCTTCATTGGCGATATTGATACTTTACCAGCTTCCAAAGTATGGCTATTCCCCAGAAGGACAATGCCAAGCATGAGAAGTTGATCAAGAGGTGTGAATCCCGTCGACCTGTAGGAAT
Organism: Pterula multifida; assembly: GCA_900068985.1. Taxonomy (NCBI): domain Eukaryota; kingdom Fungi; phylum Basidiomycota; class Agaricomycetes; order Agaricales; family Pterulaceae; genus Pterula; species Pterula multifida. The sequence goes on from CEMT01388412.1 coordinate 28,399, forward strand.
ATTCCGGTGTACGGACGAGTTCTTACTCTGCTATGATGGTAATGGCGGCTTCATAGTCTCCTTGGGTTTTGTTCACCGATCTAATAGAATTCGGCCTGTACGTTAATGAACGTGGCGACCCCAGCCGCAGTCTGGGCACCATCGAGTGGGAAGGTCGAGCAGAACGAGCAGCCATTTGTCATCAATATCTACTGCTTTTCGACAATAATTTTATTGAGATCCGGCATATCGAGACAGGCCACCTAGCTCAAATTATCCCTGGTTACGACATCCAGTGTCTTTGGGATGGCGGGAGATCGGACGGGGATGCAAATGTTCCAGACGAAGAAGTCCAGATTCATGGTGTCATGACTCCTCCTGACGCCATAGGCAGGTCAGGAGGAGCAATATCGCAGCGGGTGTTTGAGCTCATCCCGACTGTACCACTGGATTTCCCTGTCTCATCCCCGGCATTTACAGGGGAGCCTTACCTTGCTCAAACTTTCTCCCCTGATCCTCCTACATCGATTCGAACTACTTACGGATCGTAATCGGTTTCTTCTTGTGAAGCCTTGGGACAGAAAGGATTCAGGATGGTTTGAATAATTATCCGGCACCCATTTACTATGTTATCTACAGTCTCCTTGTGTAGACCAACTGTCTAGTTATTTGTAATTAGAGAACGTCAGGTCTTTTGTCCTGCGTGCATCACTGATTACCACCAAGCGTTAACCTGAGGATGGGGACCAATTCTGCGAACAAATATCAGATATTACTACTGCAGCACAAACAGGCGGATGCCAATCATTGAAAAACATTGTGGTGTGAGTTGGTTAGGTTAGGAAGAGCAGTACTGCAATTGGTGTTCGAACTCATCCCAACTATACCCGTATCTTATTCATTTCCCAGGGAGCCATCCTTCGCTCAAAGTTAAGAATTTGAATGGCTTGATCATCAACTGTCTGACGCCTGTTTGGTAAGTAATCTGCTTTCTTTGGGATTACGCAATCCTAGTCCTTGAGAAGTAAGGTGGATGGACCCAGCCGAAGTGAATCTGGCACTATCGAAAAGGAGGGTGGAGCAGAGTAAGTAACGCAAGTTCATTATCCATATGTCCCGTACTGCTCTTCGACGATCGTTATCTCAAACCTGGCATATCGAGACAAGTAATCTCAGGTCATTCCAGGCCACGATATCCACGGGGATGGTGGAGGTATGAAATTAGTTAGTGTTCCAAGCGAAGTTCAAGCTCGTGATGGTGTCATGACATCTGCACACGCCATAAGCAGGTCAGGAAGGGTAGTACTGCAATGGAGCTTATCCGGACAATATAACTTATCAAGTTGGGTATGTTCTCCTAGGAACCTTCGCTTGCTAGCATTTCTCATCCTATTGGAGTTTAAACATCGTTAATACTCTACCCATAGAAGATGGGAACAATTGGATGTCTGTCCAACAACATACAACGACGTTGTCAGTTTGCAGTTGTTTGTCGGCATCATGAATAACTCAAGCTTAGAGTAGAGGTAAATCTGATCTGCGCAAACATGAAGATAAAGTATTGGATTGATTGCACTCTATTGCTCCACTCTCACCTATAAGTAGATGGGTTCGCAACAGGGCATGTCTAGATTCGCCTGCGTACTTCTGATAAATAATAACCTACACCTCCTGCAGCATTTCTTGTGGATGAGCCAATCACTCTTGGAAGAATACCGAACTACCTGAATTTGGCCAACAAAAAACACGTTTCCCTGCTGGATCTCACATGATTGCCTCTAGGTAGGAGACAGCAAATAAAGGCGAGATGGCAACGCGTATGACAAAGGGAGCGAAATTTGCCCACAGTTTTTTCTGTTTCATCGGTTCAACATCCTTTCCACGGCCACAGCTACATAAAGGGTCAGCGTTTATCTCCTCGGTCAGTGGAATCCTGCCCTGAGCCTGGTATTCGCAGTTCAGAGTTCAGACCGTGCTTCCAAGAGCCAGTTCTGCAACTTTCTGCAAGAGCTGGTCGAAGTCGTTTCCATGCGGCCATCTCGGCATCGCAGACTGCTATCTGAACGAGTCCACAATGACAAAAAAGCTCATTAATTGCATTCCGCATTCTTTGTGCAAGAGGAACAGTGCCAGGGAAGACGAAAGCGTCGAGCACTAGGGTATAGCTTGACAGGTCATACTTTGCGTCATTGACGAAAAAAATGGTATCGCATTTGTGAGTTTTTGTGTGGGTAAGAGTGAAGACTTGGGAGAATGGTTGCCGGCTGATCGTGAATTCCAACGGACTTGACCATCAGGGCCTGGATCGTAGCTTTAATTGACACGAGGAAATCTTGCTTTGAGCCATTTTTGGAGAGGGATCGCTCTCTGTTGGAGAACATGGACCCAAGATGAACGCTCAGCCATTCAGGCAGCTTGTCTGCCCCGAGATCGAGGTAGAGAGTCGATCGATGTTCATATGGTGAATACCCCAAGAGTTCAAGAACCCAGCATTGCTGGGGATCGCGGGGGAGAGATTGAGTCACATGCCCTCTGACTTGAAGGGCCTATAAACTGGAACGGCTACCTGATCAAGATTGTGTCAAAGAAATCTTGCACGAGGAAAGTTGATATAGAAAACAGACCTCTATGTAAAGAGATTTGCGCGCCAAGCATAGTCGATTCTTGCTTCCTTGGATGGTGAATTGAAAGGAGACATCCTGAACGCAACTACTAACGATAAACCTCATGGTGCAAGGCGATATTTGGGATATCTGAGGTATCGCTCCCTCTTGATCGAACGTGCGCTTGACTTTCTCCTTAGTGATGTTGATGCGAGATAGTAGAGTATCAACAAGCTCACATTTGTCGTCGAGGACTACCACAACTGCATTACAGGTACCAATGTCACAACGAGCACTGGAATCGACCAATAAAAGATCGTTCGAGTGTGGTCCAAAGTCGCGTGACGGAATAGGCTCCTCAAGCTCCGGCAGCACATAAGCATTCTCTAGATCCATTAGACAAGCTGAGAACAAATAAAGCTCTATTCCAAGCTTGTCAATCAAAGGGAATGAGGCAGGAGTGCTGCGGACTCCGAGATTGATTGTGAGATTCTCTGATGGCTCAAGCAAATACAAAGAGGAGCTCGGTGCGATGAATGACACGACCTGAGGCATGATACCTGTCTCCCTGTGTGTATCCGCCTCAAATCGTATTGAGGCCAGGATATTGAGATGGCTCCTCAGCTCTGTGCTTTTTAAAGAAATAATGGGTGATCTCTGCAAAAGGAATAATGCGTGAACGATATATATCATATAAAGACAGCTTAGGGTGTTATGATTTTAAGCTATATAATATACCATTCCACACAAAGTCCCTTGCATTCCCACTCGCTTCAGAGTACTTCACTAAAAAGTTCTCATCATGTGCAGCTAAAACACCATCCTATCAGGACTAACACATTCAAAAAGTAAAATAAAACTAACTAGGCAACACTGCGTTATCATCCTTCCAAAGTCTGTACACACCAGCTGCCTCATTCAGGCTCAATTCTGCTGGAACCTCAACACTCGGTAAACCTCAAGCATAATCTGATATAGTCTGGCTACGGTTGTAGTAAGGGCTCGGAGGGGTTTAGCTTTTGTTCCGATCGAGACAACTTGCCCATATACCAAGTGGATGGAAGAAAACATGTTATGCGACCGCTTACCGGAGATATCGCAGTACAGAGTTGGGTTCCCAGTTTGATTGAGAGAATCGTTAAGGACTGCTAGCTTTTCTCGAGCAACAATAAGGGTGATACGCACGAGGGGAGGACAGAGCCCCACTTTGTGAACCTGCTGACCTTCGTGATAGAGTCAGGAGCAAGTGCGAGCTCGGGAGGCGTATAGAGACCGTAGCGATGCAGGTGGACCAAGAGATCCTGAGTATTGTTTCGATCCATAGGCATAGAAGTATTGGCTTCCCTGAGAAAGATAAATCGAGCCATGACCGTATCCCATTCATCAGAGGGGATGCGATGCCTTTCCTTGATCATCTTTGCAAAGAGAGCAAAGGTCTCGCGCTAAACATACACGATATTTGCTCTCTTGAATGCCTTGTAAAGCCTAGATTTATTAGTTTGAAAGAAGTTCATGACATCTTCCTGAAAGAATAGGGCATGATAGATGTTCCAAAGGAGTGCCGAGTTGATTTGATTTGAAGGTCAAAGGACGCTGGTGCGTACTTGTCAGGAGTGAAAGAGAATCAGTAGTCGAAGGTGCTTTCCAGGTGGTCATTTGATGATATTGTCTTGCTTCATCCTTGTTAAATTGGTAAAGCATGATCTCGTGAGTGTTAGAACGGGTGTTGAAACCTGCTAGATAGTCGACAGGACATAGACCGATGAGATGACTCGCTGTGGTAAGATCCGCATGCAATCGATCCTTGAACTCTTTCGTTCCCTCCTCAGATCTGAAGAGAAGGGATTCTGTATAGAGTACGTGCGATGGAGAGGAATAATCGAGGAGAGGAGCTGAGGTAGTGATAACACCGAGAAGGCTCATGTAGTCCACGAGATTGGTGGTTTCTATAATATTAAAAACGACTGGTGCAGGTCCGTATTCCTCCTCATCAAGCTGTATAACTTGAGTAGTAAATTGCGACACAGGAATACCCGAGCTGAGAACCGAAGCTGTCGTGAACGCCTGGAACGCCCTGGAAACTGCCGTAGCCTCCCCCAAAAATATGCAGATCGTGGGAACGCAAGTGCTGGTGGGCGAGACAGCCCTTTTGGAAACTAAACACCACTGCTTGAACTCGTTTTTTGCGGCTTTCAATATATTCTCTGCTGTCACAGGCCCTCGCGAATTTCCAAACAGAGGAGCGAAGTGGAAAGGCATCAGGGGATCAGTTCCAAAATGGACGCAGCATTTGTCCCCACCCCGAGAATAAAAGAAAATCGGGTTCATGAATTTGGCTGCATCAAGGAGTTTACGGTTCGCGAAGGTTACGCCAGTCTTGTCGTATCTTTGGGTGAGCTCTGAGATCGTCTCAAGTGCTTGAAACATGAGTGGTCCTGCCGATCGAGCCGTACTAGCATTTACACCCGACCTCGTGAACATGCTTTCTAGCTCTTCGCGCATCCTCTTGAGCTTCGCACGGGGCAACTTGTCCATGCAGACATAAAGCTGCCAAGAGCAACGAAGTTCAGAAAGGGTCTGCTCTGTCGCCATATGAAGAAAACCAGAGTATGGCGAGTCTATCCATATCTGCATATACCCAGCGAATTGGATGAGCTTCTTGCATTGCTCGAGAAGGGTGGTGCGCGAACTTTCGTCAATATGTACGTGAAAGTATGTGTTCCATACTGTGAATGGAGAGGCCTCGTCATCAGCTAGCAATGTAAAGAGCAAAACACTCCGTGCTATAGTAGAATGATAGTTATTGACATTTCTCGAAGCGAGATATATACACGTACCTAAAACAGCAGGCTCATAATCACAGCAAGTGAAATCCAATTGACGTTTTGCTATAAGGGGCCACGTTAGCTCTACACTCGTCCCAACACCACGCGTAACACAGCCCTCACAATGAGTTGGTTCATTGAAGATCGTGTAGAGGACATTGCGAGCATCTCCACATCCTAGACAAAGCACACGAGCCGGCTCCTCGAATGGAATATCCCTTGTCAAGCAGACGGCGGAGGTGTTCCCGATAGGATAGTAGAAATAGATTATAGGCCAGTAGAATGGTTGTACCATGGGAGAAGTGGTAGAAGAAGGACACTCCGGGCAGCCTGGCTCACCACCAAAGTTAATAAGTCTTTCGGCACTGAACGTTGAACGGTGGCATGATGTTCCTCCACTGA
>CEMT01388413.1:5992-35198 GCA_900068985.1 Pterula multifida
CCATCCGGAGTGGGTTTGGACATGAGCTAAGAAACATTTAGAGATTAGTGTCTGTGGATTTTGTAACGTTGTTGAAGATGTGAAAGGACGTACTTCTATTTCCGATTGGGAAAACATGATGGTAGATGAAAAGATGGTGATTTTTAGCTGTGACCACGCATAACGCGTTGGTGGCACCACCAGACTGGCACCAGATATGCTCATATACACGTGAACGTGATAATGTGCTTATGTAATATTAATATTAATAAATAATTTGCAATTCAGTTGCTCCAGCTGACAGTACTTGTACTGACTTGCCACCTCTGAGATCTAAGTACTAGTGTTAGTACCACCTTCCAGAATCCTTGTTCAACACTGATGTTGCACTTCAACAACAGTGGCCGCATCAGTCCTCTTAGGTCTACCTATGATAACAAATAAAACAGACACACAACGGTTCTTTGTTGTCTCCGTTAGTACAGACAAAGTTCATGCGCAGCACTGCGGTCCGCCGCAGTGCGAGTATGACGACATTCCTCAGCCATATAAATCAGCTAGTAGGTCTCATTCACCTCAACCCTCCATATCATGATTCTTCACCAGGGCACCAAGACCACTTCAAACCAACCTGACATTCCTCCCAACCCCTCTCCCCCTCCTTATTATATTTATTCTTCTGCATCCGCTGGTACTCCATCGTTTCCACAACCTTACTATGCACCTCCTCCTCAACCCATCCGCAAACAATCGGCAGCTGGTCGCTTCTGTCGTGCTTTCCTTGTTGCCTGTTTGCTTTGGTTTCTCTTTGTTCTCATGCTCCGATCCTTAATTGAGATGACTTCCGATATCCATATCGGTTGGGGGCGTCACGAGGAAGACTATCCCGTAGGGCTATCTTCTCTGCCAATGTTTTTGGCCACACGACACTAATTGTCTTTTAACTCCTGTTAGGACTTTGACTCCTGTGATGATTGGTCCGATGAGCTTCACGGAACTATTCCGCCACACGTAGGCTACCCTTATGCATCCTTTGTGTCCTACGAGCTTCCTGTCACCGCATCCAAACTGCTCTTTCTCAGCAAAGGAAAGCTTGCAGCAGGGGGTGTCAAGATAGTGACATCTCCATACCATAAAGATCACATCGTTGTCGACGTTGGTGTTTACTACCGTGAACAAAGGATACTTGGCTCAGTCCGAGCATGTCGCATCCAAAATGAAGAAGGCAAACACCACGACACAGATGGGGTTGTCATCTTGGTACGTTGCTTGATACCTAGCAACTGGCGCTTCGCCCAATGTATGTGTGCTAACCAGTATCTTGATAGACACCCAGCCGATGGCACGAGTACCCAACTCACGTCCATTTCGAGATCACTATATACCTTCCCGACAAAAACACCCATCCTTTGACCATCAATGATTTCAGAACAGATTTGCCATTGTTTTCTCACTACATTGGCGACCTTGCCGGACATGTTTACTTCAAGTCGCTTGATCTAAGTAGTGCCGACATGTCAATTGCCGTACAGGTCTGGAAATCCTCGTGCTCTTCAGTTTCTGATTCACTGATAGTGGACGACCATCTAGACTCTTGAAGCACGGAATGCAGTGATCAAAACTTCCAATGGACCCATTACCGGTACCTTCAACACATCCACGTCCTTGGAATTACGCACTGTCAATGCGCCTATCAAGGTCGATCTCAACCTTCACAGTGACAATGACGATAAACAAGACACGCAAGTGACCTTACACACCTCCAACTCGTCAGTTCTTCACCTCTCAGTCATAAATTCTCTCTTCTGACTTGGTCGCACTCATTTCCAGGCAAATCGTCTCTTCCATCGGGCTGTACAACCAACACTCAGATAAAGGCGGGAATTACGAAATCAAAGCTCACACATCTAACGCTCCGTTCAAAATTGATTTCCATACTGCCCCCATCAATTCAGCTCTAAAACTATTAGCTGAGTCTTCCAACTCGCCCGGCTCAGTCTCCCTCCATCCTACCTACGAGGGAAGACTCACACTCGATACAAGCATCTTCACTCCTAAAATCATCCAGCATGAAAGAGAGGACCCCGAGGGCAGAGATAGGCGCAGACAACTGGAGTACACTTCCTACAGACGCAATGTCTTGAATGGTTGGGTAGTCTGGGCAGACAAAGAAGGCGATAAGCGTAAGGATCGGGGATCAGTTGAGTTGAGGACTAGCAATTCTCCTCTTGTTCTGGATCTGTAAGACAAAATGGTGCAGGTTGTGCATAGGTTATATTCTCGCGCATTTATACAGAGTGTAGCTAGTATGTAATAAGTTTTGAATATGTGTGTACACCACTAATATTACTTGGTATCGGGCTCTCTATCAACAAGCTTGACATCTGCTTTGAAATAGCCAACAATCTTGCGAACAAGAACAAGTGCAATCCCAAGCAGATATCCGACGACAATACGAATACCACTGTTCTCTATGAAATCAAACAGGGGTGCGACTAAAGCACTCTTCGGTTCCACATCTGCGTCCCGAATCACAAAAGGGGGATACACATCAGGAATATGGTCAACAACAGCTTTAAGCCCAGATGTGAAGCCATCTTCGTGAAATCCATAACGAAGGTAAGCACCAGCATATGATATCCCACGGGTTCCCTGAATATGAGACATCTTGCGTTGCGATACAACGGCCTGTAAAATGGGAGAAAAATGAAAATCGTTGGGGCTCGGGATTGTGTTAAATGAAGAGTGGTTACCTGGCCGTCCAAGACTGGGTGGTCATAACGATAGCGCCCGACAATCTTACTGGGATCTGGATTGAAAGGAGGGTTTAATGTGACGAGAACGGGACCATATTTGTCGTATGGTATATGCTGCAAGTCATTCATTCCGTCTGTGAAATTGTCAGCTTCCTAGATACATTGAAATTCGGTGGAGCCTAACATGTCCTATTCGATGGGCGTTGAGAATGAGATCAGACCAAGGGTGAAGAGCGTACGTACAAGGAAACCCGATCTGAGTTTGCTTTCCTCGTCCCATCTGCAGCCTGAACAGAGAAGGTCAGATAGTTCCAACAAGACCACGCAATTCGCTTCCTGGGCATTAGCTTTCCGTACTTAGATCAGTCTTTAACTAAGCCAAGCCACGGTAGGGGTAATTACCCTAGCATCTGAATGAAGAACGACTTCGTTCCTATTCCATCTAAAACTACCGAGAATGTCCGTTTCCTCATGCGTCACTCCCCGACTACGTTTCATAATAGAAAGAGCTGCATCTGAATGGCATGCAAATATGACAAAATCATACAGATTCTCGGAGCCATTGACTGTGACTACTTGGAGTGTTTTCGTGTCTGAGATAGCATGGACCTCCGTCACTGGTGATGACAAGTGAAGATGACCTTCTGGCAGCTTCGCTAGAATAGATTTGACATATTCTCGACTACAACCCGATAAGGAGTGAAGTCATCATGGTAAGTATTTTTCAACGAAGATTACCTTCCTCGGTGGAGTGTGAGCCAGCTTGGCTTGCCGGTTATCTGAAGGAGGTGGTGGTTGTTGAAAAACTGGATCTATCAAGCAGAATAAGAAAGGGTCTGATGTATGGAAAGGCAGGCAGCCTACCAAGGTTCTCGCCGGAAAGTCCATAAAGCACGTATCTGGAGGAGTGCTCCATATGCACGCAGTCATTGGCTATGAAACCTGAGTCAAAAACTGATAACAGGGGACTTGGCTCCTTACTATAAGGTAATTATCGCGGAATGATTTGGAATATCCTTCGCGATCAAGATACTCGCCAATGGACAATTCTATAAGTTTTCCGTTCTGCTGCGAGGAATCCTTCTTGATGTGCTCTGCCCCTGGCATGATGAGGCGACGTGCACAAGCGTTGAATCTGAGAACGTCGTAAATAAGCCTCCACATATCTGGATCCAAGAGCCTTGCGGGTTGGCAGAATATGGTGAATAAATTCTTTCCAGCCCATTCAAAAAAGCCACCATCTCGCGATACACTGAACGTCATTTCGGTCGGCAATACAGAGATATGCGGCTTGCTTTTGAGGAAACGTAAGAAGTTCGGGTAAGTGGTCGGATTCAGAACAATCTAGTGTGCCATTTCAGAGTTGCTTTTTCAGAGCCTCAACAGAAAACACGACGAACAAACCCGCTGGTCGGTGGCTAGTCAGTGGTATACAGACAATTCTACGCTAGCACTCACGTATCAACGGGAATTGAATCACCAGTCAGACTTCCTGGAGGAGTAAAATCCACAGTATTTGCATGTCCCCCAGGACGAGAATCAGCCTCATAAAGGTGTACTTGATGTTCACTGTGCTCGTTCAAGAGCTGGAGTACATGTTGATTGAGCATTACACCAGGCATAAGATAAGATAAGCTACCCATGTTGCCGCTAACCCTGAGACTCCTGAGCCTATGACGGCCACCCTCATTGGCACTGGATGGTAGTGGTAAGAAAGGGAATTGTCAATTGAATTTGAAGGGTACTGAACGTCATGATGGTGATCGACCTGGATGATCGAGACGATCAAGGGATCACATGCGTGAGTCGTCGTCGACGCGTTCTAAGCTTGTCACTTGCTTGCCATCATTTTCAATCGAAGGACTGGTCTAACGCACCATCTCGCTTTCTGACTACTCCTGGATCCACACCATAATTTGTTTTATCAACTTCTAGAATTTCGAGTATCAATTCTTCATGGTACTTAGCTCTAGGAAACCTCTGGCAGTACGTTCTTCAGCTCAATTGGCATCTCTCTTTAGCTTCCATTATCTCTCCTCAATGCGGCCCAAAATAAACCAATGGTCCGTATTCATAACTTACATCAGTATTGAGATGTCAACATACGCATACTTTCTAGTTGGTTGAGCTGAAAAACGGGGAAACGTTCAACGGGCATCTTGTGAACTGTGATAACTTCATGAACATCACCCTGCGGGAAGTTTACCAGACTAGTGCGGAAGGTGACAAGTTCTGGAAACTAAAGGAATGTTATATAAGAGGGAGTACAGTATGTCACAGGTCATTTTCTAGCTCTTCAGGAGTACAGCTGAATTGTAACTAATAGATCAAGTACTTGAGGGTCCCAGATACATTACTCGATACCGTAAAGGACGAGCAAGCTCGTGCCAGAGAGGGGGGCAAGTTCAGAGGGGGGCATACTAGCAATGCCTCACGAGGATGTATGTTTTTTTCCTAATCTGCACAGCCAGGCCTAATGTCTATTATCCTCCCAGTACGTGGCCCTCAAAGAGGTATGGCTCTGTTCCAGCTTTGGCGCAGATCGTTTGCTAATATATCACTTTCAGGCCGTGGCGGCGGAAGGGGTCAAGGAAGAGGTCGAGGACGAGGACGAGGTGCTTGATCTCTTCTTGATGACTTCTCATCAAATTCCACGTAGTGGGCTTTGGTTTGTATTCTTCTCCCCTCCAAGACTGAATTGTAGGCATTTTCTCAGAATATCTGCGGAACCCTCCTGATAGACAGTAAACCTCGAGTCAAACTGAGCAGCGTGTAATCTATCATACTCTACGAGCACTTTTCATGTACAGACAACTCTAGCTAGATCAATATTCTAGTCAAGTGCGCAACCGTACACTTCCTGAGCAATCCGCCTCCATTCAGCCCTATCAATCGCAAACGCCTCAGCATACTCTACTTCAATATGATGTAACCTTTTTCCTACGATCACCAAGCTGTGCAGTGGGCTACCGAAAAATTCAGCCGGATGAGATGCCAGTTGTGCAAGCGTTCCTGCAACAATCCGTTCATTATCTGGACCTCCTCCAAGCCTTGAGAGCGCTATAGCGAGGGTGTTCTTGGGAGACAGTACTCCAGTTTTGCGAATCTCTTCGATCTCGTTCAGTTGTGAAACAGCTTGCGGGATGGACATGTACCGTGGAGGCTCATAGATCTTGCGACCTCTGCCAAACCTCAATCGAGAAGACTCACTGCGTATAGAACAAACTGACCTTGCGAGATTCTCTTCGGTCTGTTCCTTGACCTTAATGTCTAATAGGACGAGAGTGTGCATTCCCAAGTCCGAATTCTCCTTGATCCTGTCATAAAAACTCTCTGGCTTCCAATTTTCTGTGAAAAACACAAGAGAGACAGTCTGACCAAAGTTATACAGCTGGAGGCCACAGGATGATACAGCGTTCATGATAGACGCATTATGAATAACTTGTGTTGTAATGTTCAAAGTGCGTGCTCGGATGATAATGTCAGTATGTGTAGTTGCGCTGATGTTTGTGGTCGATAGATAGGGTGAGGGTGGCAAGAACAGCAACAACAAAGACCCACCCTAGAGGATCTCCAACAACAAGCAGCGATACATCCTCTTTGTCTGCATCTCGGAGGATTTCGTCACTTCCAGTTTCTACCATATCACGATCAGCGACAATGATAGTTTTATCGTACATCGATTCCTTCCTTGCAGATCGGTTCAGACAAGGTGCATAGATCTGTGAGTGGTGGCTTACTAGGCGCTCTTTTTGGACCATCAGGATACTGGTGTACGCTTCCAGATAGATACGAGAAGAAGACTTGATGGCCTTTGCAGGATTGCGATGATTAAGTCAAGCAGATTGTACATCCAGTAAATTGTAGAGCACCTCGAGACCACGCAAGGTGATATCTTTTTCGTCACAGAGTCCAAGCCCGATGATGTAGAACATTATTGTTTTGACAGTCCACCAGTCCACCAGTCCACCAGATAACAGGAATTGACAGTGAGATACAGTAAGAAAGCTGAAGAAAGCTAAGCGGAAACGTGATCATTCCTCGACTACTTATACTTGGCTGACATGATGAGATCGAGCTCCTACCATCTCTGCGCTGAATCGTGACTATCTACGCGTCCAAACAGAAACTATGACTAGCCTACTTTCTCATGCTTTCAATCTCCAAAACTTGCCTCTCGATCTTTTACCTTGCATTCTCTCATTTATCAGTGATAGAAGGGATCGCTACTCTGCCTGCTTGGTTAACCGGGCTTTCAATCATATTGCTACTCCACTCTTGTATAGCTCAATCGATGCTACAACATCCAGGGTACTGCTTAATCCAGCCTTCTTGCGTCGCTGTCTTTCTCAGTAGTTGAACAGACAGGACGGTTAATCCATCCCAGTACAACCCTACTCAGCCGTCCCGAGCTAGCTCTGTTCGTCCACCGTGTACGAGAGGATCGTGAGCTCCATTCACAGTTCACAGAAGGTCGTCCCTTCTAAATGACTTTCGCTTGTCAGGAAACTTCATAATGTCCCTTGATTTCCCCAAAGCACTTAAGCTCTGTGTCAATCTCCGTTCTTCGTACGTCGTCGCGTTCAAGTCCAATTCATGAGGTTGTGTATGGTGTGAGCTGGTTTTTTTTCATAGATCTTGGTTTGATGATGGTCCCAGTGATTTTAACGCCTCTGCTTTGGTTACATTCTTATCTATATTGAGGGAATTACCCCATGTCGAGGAGCTGAGTATCCGTTCGAGGACTGAGCTACCCGCGAATGGGTGGGATGAGCTCCGACAGTTGCGTGGTTTGAAAACAGTGTCAATCTGGACCTTGGAGGGGCCGCCGCCGGTTCTGCAGGGCTGGGTGGAGAAGATGGCAAACAGTTTGACTAAGCTTGAGCTAGGGGTGAGTCATCTACCGATTATCCCCTTCCAGCGGATGGTTGCAGAATGCACACCACCCAAGTATTCTATCTTAGCCTACCTCTCATTCTGATTGCCTGCTACAGCGATGTGCTGGAGTCCCACCTACTCTTCTAATAGGGGTTTTCATGGGAATTCCTCTTCTGCAAGATCTCACTATCAAAGGTGAACCATCTAGCGTGGTGAATATATTGGCCTAACTCTCCTTCATCAAGGCGTTCCTTCTGGATCCTTACCAACTCTATTATCTTACCTCCCCAACCTCATCTTCTTTGATACAGATTACATCCGCTCGGGTGTACTCAGGCAACCACCAAAACCCCTGCCCTCGCTGCTTCGGCTGACTGTGCGTCTCAGTTTCGTAAAAGCTATGGAAAACAATGATTGGGCATACTTAATGTCGCTCCTTTCACCTACCCCAACATCCTCATCCTCTCTTGTTGAATTGATTCTCGATGGAAAGTCACTCCCTTGGGTTGGCAGTAGCAGAATCTCCCGACCATGGATTTTGGAACTTGCTGAACGGCAACGCCGGAAAGGAAAGTCCGCTTTGGAGAAGCTCTTGATAGAATGCGTTGAGCTTTCCGTTAGCGATATCGAGTGCATTATTTCCATGTTCCCCAGACTCAAGGAACTACGGTGTACAATTGCTGGCCCCGATTTAGTGCGTTCAATGACATACTTCGAACTACTATGTCATGCTGTCTTATCATATCCACTCAATCCAGGTATTGATGAAACACATTCTTTCACGCGCTCAAGAACTCAGTGTGCTGCAGATTAACTTTTACCAAGAATCCTTCATCACCGCTGAACGACTCAGGCACAAGTTCACAGCACAAGATGCCCGTGAGATGATGAGAGAATCCCAGCTCAGGTTAATCATTATTGGCAGCGTGATGTACAGAGGTCGATGGGTCTTGTTGCCAAACGGAGAGACCTCGCTGGAAACTACGGAAGAGATGGACGAGAATGCTTCCGGGCAATAATAAAAGAAATCGATTGATCACGTCGGCTAATTATAGCACTGTACCCCTGTACCAAAATGGTTATCATATCAATAATGATAATGTATAAATTGAACGCGCAGTGATCGAGTCATAGATAACAGGTTAGTTTATCGTATCTATCCTACTATCATACCCAGCTCCGACGTGCAGCTATGTCAGACCCAATCACTATTTTTGTTGACGAGAATTCTGGATCAGACACTACAGGTGCTGGTGCTGAAGATAAACCATACCAGACACTTGCTTTCGCGATTTTCTCCCATTCTGTGGAAGCAACAACAGTATTCCGGACCAGGAAAGATGCTGATGCAACATTTGAAGAACCCACACAAAGCGCAATGAAAAAAGCCAAGAAAAACGCAGAGGGATTGGAGAAGAAGAAGAAAAAAGCAGAAGAGTCAAGAGCCAGAGAGGAGAAAGAAGGCGAAGCGGAACGATTGAGACGCGAGCAGATCCTTGAGGACAGCAAGAATATAGTCCTGGTTGAGGACTCTAAATTAGGGAAAGCAACTAGGGTTTGTCCCTTTACTCTGTCAACTGTCTTTCTCGCAGTCGTAGAACGTTTTCTATCTCGCAGGTAAAGATATCTCAACTGACCGAACATAGGCAAAAGAGAGTTCGTGTCTTTGGATGGGTACATCGACTACGTAGCCAAAAGGAAATCATTTTTGTTGTGCTTCGAGATGGTACTGGCTATCTTCAGGCCGTGCTATCGGATCGCATGGTATGATTCGATTCTGCATCTGAGCCAGTTGTACAGTTGCTCATTCGGTCCTTCATCAAATTAGAGTCAGACGTATCATGCACTAACTCTAACCCTCGAGTCATCTGTCGAGCTGGTCGGGACTCTTCAGGAGGTTCCGGAAGGCAAAAATGCACCTGGTGGTCATGAGCTCCTCGTTGATTACTGGAAACTTCACGGTGCGGCTCCAGGTGGTGACGATGCTATGAGCAACAGAGTGACAGAGGTTGACCACTCATTCAACGTTTTACTACATATGATTAATTCATGACTTAGAAATCAGATCCCTCGATTCAAGCACGCCTTCGTCACCTAGTCATTCGAGGAGAAACAGCATCAGCGATCCTCAGACTTCGTGCACATTTACTCAGCGCCTTCCGAGAGAGCTATGCGAAGCACAGCTTGACTGAGGTAACAACACCATGCCTCGTACAGACACAAGTAGAAGGTGGTGCGACTTTGTTCAAATTAGATTATTACGGTCAATCCGCATTTTTAACGCAGAGCTCGCAACTGTACCTGGAATCATGTCTCCCGAGTTTGGGGGATGTGTTCTGCTTCCAAGAGAGTTTCAGAGCGGAAAATAGGTCAGTTCATAGCGATTCCGGTATTTGTGCCAACTGATTCCTTGTCTTCATAGCCATACCAGAAGACATCTGGCTGAATATACCCATCTTGAAGCTGAGCTGGCGTTCATCAAATTCGACGACTTGATGACACATATAGAGGCCATCGTGAGTTATACTTCGAGATTTTGTGTTCCTATCGTAGATTATGTTTATACAGATATGCGAAACAATCGACCTTCTCCTTTCGAGACCGGCTTCAGCCGCTCTCATCAAGCAGCTGAACCCCAACTTCGTTCCTCCTGCTCGACCATTTTTGCGTCTCTCTTATGTCGATGCTATCAAATGGCTTAACGAACACGGTATCAAGCGCGCGGAAGAAGACTCAGAGGGCAACTCGATCAAAGATACAGAGGGCAATGACAAGATGGTAGAACACGCTGTTGGAGACGATATCGCTGAGGCTGCAGAAAGACAGATGACCGATATCATTGGCACCCCAGTGTTTTTACATGGATTCCCTGCAGGTCTAAAGGCTTTTTACATGACTAAGATTCCAGGCACTGGAACAGGACCAGAGGCATTCACTGAGAGCTGCGATCTACTCATGCCCAACGTTGGGGAGATTGTTGGTAAGTAACATGGACATCCCAATGGATTGTTCTGAGTTACTTAAAATTGGATAGGTGGATCCATGAGGATATCGAATGAGAAGGAGCTGTTGGCAGCGTATGCCCATGAAGGCATCGATGCCAAGGATTATTACTGGTTCACTGATCAGCGAAAGTACGGTACATGTGAACATGGAGGGTATGGGCTCGGTATTGAGGTTCGTTCGTACACCTCGCTTCCAAAATTCGTCCACTTGATTGATTATTCCGCAGCGTTTCTTGGCTTGGCTTGCCAACAGGTTCACAGTAAGAGAATGTGTACTGTATCCAAGGTCAGTGCCCCATCACCATGAAGGCAACAATATCTATCCAAGGTGCTCACATCATCTCATTTAGATGGCCAGAACATGCTACACCTTAAATATTCCTATCGACAGTTCAGTTGATTGCGCTCTCGTCACTCGTCTAGAATGGGAGATACTGTTTTACGTAGCTACTATTTACGGAGCATCAAGCCGAGTGATTTCTTTCTATACCCCCTTGGATGGAGCTCAAGTCGAGAAACCAACTTGAAATCTGGCGGCTCGCGACCACCTGATTACAACACAACACTCCAAAGGAGATCTTATCCAAAGCCTGGCATGTAAACGAGGAAGGTGTCGTTTCCGAATGGCAGATCGACCACTATGACAAAAGCATGCCTTCGCGAGAGCGCGGGGCTACGTTCAATGGTCCGACTGCTGCATGCCTAATGTCAAAAAGACAGTCAAGGCCCATCGAGTCAGAGGATGACCAATATTCTTAGTGGGGCATACCCTATGTTTTAATTTCATCGCTGAGTAACCTTCGTTCAAAAGGATGGATGGGTAAATTCTTCCATTGCCTGGAGAGCCTGTTAGGATTGCAAGAGTTAGATGGCAATGTATGGATATTAGCGCAGGTGATCCAACCAGCAGTTCTGGTAATGTTGTGAGTGGGTAGGCTTAGTAGGCTTGGTATGGAGATCAAACATCCAATGTTCAGCATCTATTTACATTGCATGTAACGAGGCAAATCGCACTAGGGCCAAAGTAAGTTCATCCCTGCAAGAAAGACCTGGTGGAAGTACTTGCGTCATTCTTCATGGATAGAGCGGAACTTGGAGCCTTCTGGACTGCATATACGAAGCCATATGTCCACACAAGTATGGCTTCACGGGATATCATGACATTGGGCTATATCGATGCATTCATCCTGCATAGTAGTAAGAGGGATCCCAACCATGTTCCCGCTCAATCCAAGTGGGAAGTAAATTAACAACCTCGCCACTTCGTCTGAACTCCTAACAGGAGGTTAGATTCGGAGTCATCAGGACAAGTACAGATGTATACTTCTACCTCCGTGTGAAGGTCATTAATCGCCTTCACAATTTTCTTGAGCTCGAATTTTGAGATCTTTTGAAGAATGAAGGAGATAATAGGAATATCGCGCGAGAGTCTATGGTATATCTTGTCAACGTGGAATTGTAGCCTGCAGTGGTATGGCCCAATTTATAAGGAGCTGAGAAGCAAAGAATTGTAGTACGCACTCATCAAGGTCATCAGTGTATCGTTCTGTTGGAAAGGTAGGAAAGGTCCACAAAAACTGAGAGTTGTATCTGAGTCTGGTTAATTCGCTCGCAGCATTTCGCTGTAAGATTGAATTGACGGTGCTAGTTGGGATAGTGTAATAATGCTGCCGCTGTTCCGACATTCCAAAGGGAGGCTTTTTACAGTCGTTATAAGAAGGAGAACACAGTCGAGACAAGCATCCGCAGATCCCCAAGACAGAAAATCTCAATAGTAAATGCAAAGAACCAGTGATGCTCAGACTCACAGGGCCGGAGTAAGGATTTTCGAGACCACCTGACTCATTTGACCCCAAGTTTCA
The DNA here is from genome assembly GCA_900068985.1 of Pterula multifida. NCBI lineage: Eukaryota > Fungi > Basidiomycota > Agaricomycetes > Agaricales > Pterulaceae > Pterula > Pterula multifida. The sequence continues at coordinate 18,473 of CEMT01388413.1, forward strand.
AGTTTTCCAATTTCAGCGTTCAACGTTCAACCCTTGGTATTTCTTTGCATCTAATACACAAAACATTATAAATCTACTGACTTTCCATATGTGTGGATGTGTTTATGCCACGACTAATGCTATACGATAAGCGGTAGTGACATGGATATATCTAGACTCGGTCACGTGAGTCGTAAGTAATATCCGGGTTCCGTTGCGCGACGCGTCTACGCTTCAAGGTCGATGACATTAATTTTATCACAGAGGGTAATGAACCCAAAGCAAAGTGCCAAGGATATCAATATAGGTCAACTTCGGAACTATTCTTTGTACCAAATGGAGATCAAAAAGTTGAGCCTAAGAAGATTGGCAAGGACTCTGAATGAGATCTTTGAAGCTTGAAAGAGGAAAAAATGGAGGAGCATACGTTTCAAGACCCCTCTTGTTTTCCCTTTGTTTGCAAGCTGCTTCATATCTGCCAACGCCTTAGCCTTCTCATTTTTCACGTTCTGAAGCCATTCTTTCCAAACTTCTCTCTCTTCCTCCCCTTCCTTTCCCCTTAGCAAACCAACCCCATTCCATAACAGCTCATCCTCTTTCCAAGACCCAAGAATCCTAGATTCCATCGCGATTCTGAGCTCTTGGGCCGCTCGAGCTCCAGGAATCAGATCCTGCGTTAGTTTGTCATGAACATGAGACAATAGTTTCAAAATCTCATGGACTTGTTTTGTGGGAGAGGCTCGAGAGGCAGATAAATCAAATAGCTCTTTATTGACGGAATTGAGATCGGCCTGTGTCAGGTGCTGCTTCCATTGTTCTGGAATGAATATCATATCTAAGACTACAAGTAATTAGTGAGAACAAGGAGTATACCACGGACCTACAGATCCCTCAACTGGGACCGGAGATCGGGGTGAACTTATGGCTGCAACTTCTTTGTTTGTTTCTGCGGTGACAACAATAGCCTTGCGACCTGTCATAATTGCGATGGCCTTCCGTCTGCGTCTAGTCTGTTTCTTTATGGATATGGGGGTGCTTTCTCTGTCCATCGCGAGCATATCTAAGTGAGAATTTTCTAGAAATGTTGGATGAGGGCATACCGGGGTAGACCGGTGGGAAATCTCTCGAGTAATGACTCGATAATGATAGCTTTACTTCCTTGGGCCTTGACTTTCGCCCTCTGTTGGATTGTCAGGTGGAATGAGATTCCAAGATACTAGCTCTTACTCGAGCTATTGCTTGCAGTTCTTGGTTGTTCATCTTTTCGAGATCCGACCTTGTAAGTCGGTGGAGGCCAGAACCAAGTGCCATAGATGATAAGTGTACGATGTTTGAGGAAAGAGAAGATGGAGGTATAAATGTGATAACGGATGAGTGTGACACAGTGATGTTGAAGCTATTATATAGCAGTCAATGGGGCCAAGCACCAGGATGGATCGGTCAAAGTACAAGTTGCCAAGATATAAGTGATTCCGACCTCGCAATTTTTACGGTTGGTGGCGATCAGGTTGCAGTGTATATACGTAGTAAGAGGGTGAGGGTTCGAGGAAAGTCGTAAACGAAACGTCGCTGTATACAGTATTAAATCTCAGGAAACAAAGGAGCAATTTCAAATGACAGCATCAGATGATCATGGGCCCTTAGCGTGATCCATCAGAGAACAATGAAAGTGCTTAGATCTTCTGGGGCAGGATGAAGAGATGCACGATGCACGAACAATAGCAATAGACCTTGACTTGAAGTTAATTGGTCACCAGTTTTTTTCTCGTCCTACCACCATGTACTCTCGCAAGGCCTTGCGCAAACTCAGCCGAAGTGGCTTGCAGAAGATAGCCAGAGTAGGCAACAGTTCTTGTGGGATGGACATAACCGTGAGGGGGAGCACTCATCGCATCGTCTCTGTAGGAACACAATATTAAAGCAAACATCGAGTCGAAGGAAATAATAGCGCAGTATCTGAAGAAGTGCGTAAAGCATGCATACTTCATCAAGACACCTCGCTCATACCAATTTTCTTTGCTAGCGTCCAGAACGTCGAGACGGATAATACGAAATGCGATGCTGGAGAGAGACCCACTCCCCCAACCAAAAACAAGAGAAAGGTAATAGCTAAGAAAAGACCAGCCAAGGACACACAAGGTTAGTCGCCTTTATTCCTTGGGAGGAGGGGGGTCCCGACGCTCGTCCCCACAGTGGTGCTAACAAGCTGATCGTTCAACCTGTTTTACTAGTTGCAGAGACAAGTGGGGAAGAGCAATCCACATTAATTCCTGATCCTCAGGCAACCATTACCATCGATCAGCCATTCGAGCCACCTCATGCTGAAGCTGAGTCGATCGCAGATGAAGTGCTGAGGGTGGATACTCCTGTCAGTCAAAAAGCTATCGATGCCGTTTTGTCGAAAATCAAGGCCCAAGACGATTGGGCGAACGAATCGATAGCCACTATTCAGAAGCTTCAGTCCTTGACAAAAGCAGCACGGGATCGGACCAAGAAAGTACACGAGGAGATCGAATTAGAAAAGGCCCGAATGGAAAAGATGAAAATCTTTATGGTGCACTGGAGAGAGACTAAAGGCGGATGGAAGTTCGACCAAGTGTGGAAAGGCAAGTTGAAAATGCACACTCGCATTGATGGGGGTCCTGCTATAGAAGCTATGTTTTCTGATGAAGAAGGGCATATTCCGGAGGAGGATGGGAACTTCCTACTTTTCCCGTAAGTGCTCACTTTGTAAGGAGACGATTAGATGGAAAAGAAATTATTGCTTTAGACCAGATCATCCCACTTTGCCGCCAGAGGTCGATGATGGTCGAGATTTACCTATAGGCACAATCCAGAGAAGGTACGAATGATCAACGTTCAATTATTCTCATTGGTTGATCAGGTAGTTGTTTCCAGAGCCTGGGATGACTATGAAATGTGAGTGAACCCCAGAATCTAGGTCTGCCTGTGTTCTGAGACCATATGCAGAGATATAAAGGAGTACCCCGGACCAGGAACTACTACAGAGAACAAGGAGTATTTCAGGAGGCGAAACGCGAGAAGAGCGGCAACGGCGGTAGCAGCAAAGGAACTGGCTACTGAGGCTCCGACTGAGCTATCAGAAAAAGCAAGAGGCAAAAAGTACGTAGTCTTACTTCACCTCTCGAGCATGACACTGTACATATGGATTATTTTAGGAGAGCACGCGAAGATGATGAGGAAGAGGAGGAAGCTCGATGGAATCCTAGAAAAAGAAGTAAGAACTTGGCTTGATTCTGCTCGAGGAAGATGGTCGAAACATATGAACTCTGCAGCAGTGGTAAACAGCGATGGATAGGATACAGCCACAGCGTCGATCCGACTTCATGAGTACCGCAAAAATATAGTTACAGCTGAGTAACTCTGATGGGCTTCAAAGCCTCAGAGTACGATTTTAAACGTCGACCAGTTCTGAATTAGTATACGTACATCTTATTCCTTTATTGCTTCAAGGACCTATGTAACGACCATATTGTTTGAAATACTACTGGTACTAGTAGTACTTATCCTCACATAGCTTTTTGGATGCATCCAACATAACGTGACATGGTGTCCTGATGCCTTGAAAAGGGGAATTGACTTAACATGGAAAATAAGAAAAGGACTTGGGCAGCTGTCCACAGACAGATAGGATGCTTTTAAGTGAATAAGGACACGAGAACTGACTAAATTCCTCGGAAAACGCCAGCACTGCAGCTGCGAGACCACAAAAAGAGTAATGGAAGGGTTACAAACGGTTGTACAATTGGCAATACACTCGTAAATCTCATGAAGTGAAGCTCAACAACACAGCCACTCACCATTTTACCTCCTACAACCATGCCCTTCGGTTTACAGATTGGTACTGACCGCGCTGCTGCTCTTCAGGTATTCATGCATTCCCTTATCTTTGTGTTCTGTGGCCAACTCTCTGGATAGCAATCTGTGCAAGATGAACTCATGAAGCGCGGGTATAGCCCGGATGCCGGTATTGTTTTCTTCCCAATGTTCGGATTCAACCGTCTCACTTAGCACCTGAATAGATCCCGTTATGGCGGAATACATTACAATTATGATAATAAACAACAAGACTGCTCGTATGAACATCTGATACTTGTCCGATAGCATTCCATTAACACCTAGTTATGTAGCTCAAGTCACCGCTGAACTGCAAGATCGTATGTTCTTACTGGCTCAGTCTTCTTCCTCTACTCATACTCTTTGCATGTAGTAATTGGTTCTGATTACGGTAAATTCTTCACTCCTATATTATGTATTTGTTTACAATTATATCTAATTTCGTTGACAGAGTCTAGCTTCACTGACTGGTTATTCACCGAAGCTGCCAAGGACTCTACCACCCAACCACACGGCGAACCCTCTCAACCCCCTAACTCATTATCAAACGAGCAACCTCCACAGCAACCTCTTGATCAGGCTAAAAGAGCGCCAAACGCTCCTCGAAGTGGCATATACCAACAAGCTCTATCGCAAGTCACTTCATCCGCTCAGAAAAGGACCGTTTCTGCTCGCTCACCCTCTCCCAATCACCCCAATAAATCGAGGCGCACTGATCTTCCCACAGGCCCAAGAGCCATGCATCGAGATGGCAATCAACCAAGTCGGAGTCTCCTCGAACGAATGAGCAGACCCATGGGCAATAACTCTGGCCCCATACAGAATGGGTTCGCTCATGACGAGATACAAGCCCGTATCGATAACATTGTCTCCTCTCCTGACCACAATATGATCATGCCTGCTGGTGGTATGCAACCTGGGATGGGGATGGAGATGGCGATGGGTAATCCTATGATGTTGCAAGAGATGATGATGAATCAGATGGCGCTTATGGCTCAAATGGCGACCTCTATGGGTATGCTGAATCCTAACGCGCAGCAGTTCAACGCTTCTGGTTTCCCCATGCAAGGCGCTATACCTGTTGATATGGGAATGTTTCCGAATGGTATCGGTATGCCCGGACACCAAGGTGACCCCACAGGTCGAGGGAGAGGAAGAGGAGGAAGAGCGGTAAGAGGAGGAAGTGTCAGGGGAAGAGGGCGTGGTGACGTCCCCCATCCCCAACCAACATCCAATAACGTCGAAACACCTACCCTCCCACCACAGAATACCATTGCACTGGTACCACCTGTCCCTGTCACACCATCTGCTCCTGCAGCTACCTCGGTCCCTTCTCCAGTTATGCACCCTCAACCAAAACTTCCTTACGCTGTTCCAGAACGCCCCCAGTCGCCTACTCTTTGCAAGTTTGGTGCTAAATGCACTAATGCTCATTGCAGATGGAGCCACCCATCTCCTGTCGCGACAGCTGAGAGTGGTGTTGTTCTCAGCAATGATGCCTGTGAGAAAGGCAGGCAATGTAAAGACCCAGATTGCGTCAAGGCGCATGTCAGCCCAGCTATTCTCAATTTGCAATCACAAGGTATGGTCTTTCTCCGTGATGTTAACATTACAATACTAATTACAGCGTCATATCAGCACCAGAACCCGCGCCAGTTTTGCATAATCTTACCCCCAACATAACTCAATCGACTAGTAATATTGTACCTTGCCGTTTTGGAGTTGCATGCACGCGGCCTGGCTGTCCTTACGCCCATCCTGAACGGGTCCCAGCGAATACTCACTTTGCTCAGCAATGTAGGTTTGGTACTGCCTGCACACGTGCCGCTTGTCTATTTCAGCATCCTGAAGGTCGTGTTTTGCCCTCAAATTTCCATCGCGGCTTATCAACGACTTCACCAGTGGTCTCAGTGCTTAAACCTGAGACCGGCTCGATGGGTGGTGGCCCTTCGCCACATCGAAGTATGACCTTTAACAAACCGAACGCGCCTGGGTCACCTACCATTCAGCAGAAACTTGCTCAACAGATGAAGGAAATCGAGTTGAAGAAAAAAGAAGTTGAAAAAGCAGAGGCAGCCGCTGGGAAAAGGGAAGAAACTGAGCCGGTTTCAATCACTGTGTAAAGTGGCAAGATTCTGCCAGACTTAGTATTGATCTCATTAACCAATGAACCAACCCAATGATGCGGTTCTCTTCCTTTAACTCTCATAAATTGTACCTGCACCCTTGTAGTTGTTTTCATTTTTTTCTTGATATCTAGTACAGTAGATGAACCGTACGGGGCGGAATTAACATGCTATCCCCTGAGCTGCACCACAGACGTTGATGGGCAGTCTCATCCTCCCCCTTTCTGGTTTTGGATGGTGAAGCGACAGTTATAAATGAGATGAAGGTACACCAACTGTGAATGGATTATAAGGCGAGTAAGGCCATACTATCATGCCCCGAAGAGCTGGACAACACCCTAGAGTCGGATACCCTTTGTTCCACTTTGACACACTCACTCATTCATCATGATAATCATGTTATAGACTTTATGTATGTCTGCAACCATTGTCCAACTACCAATATCAATAAGATATGTGTTTAAGATTGTGAGCGATGTCACACTGTCACATTTACCTCTGTGACACCGTGACTGTCCGACTCTGGGTGCTGTCCGGCTCTTCGGGGCATGATAGTATAACTTGAGGTTCCTGGGCAATTTTTTTTTTTTGCTGACAAGCGGTCCGAATTTATAAACAGCAGGAGTCTGCTCCCCAGAGGCCTAAAGCTCCAATCGTGTAGAAAACAAATCCTATACGATCGCAAGCGATGCAGATCGGGTGAAAGCAGAACGAATTTGTCAGCACAAGCGGGCCACTGACCAAGTAGCTTGGAAGCTTCGCACCTCTCTGTCAAACCGTTAGAGTAGGTCATTCAGCCCAGCGAGGGTACTTGACCCATCCAGATGTTCAGAACAGATACCTAAACCAGATAGCTGGATTATCTCTAGTGAATGTTTGTGAGTTTATGTGATGCCCACTCTACTCTGCCATGAGTTTCTGCACTGTGCGAACGACAAGACTCATAGCTTCTTTGACCTGTTGTCTGTCGTTCTCCCTGACATGAACCATAACCCGGCCTTCAAATTTGTCAGGGTGAAACCTTAACATAGTTTCCCTCAACCTATCTTTCCTAACTTTCTCGTCCAAAGTCTCACCTTCCTGAGACAGTAGAATGAAAGCGCGTATGGCGGTCTCAGTGAGTTCTTTTGCAGGAGAAACCACCGGCCAGGGAACATCCATGTAGGAAAGATGACCATCGGCCGGATAGGCTCGCTTGATGGAAAGGATGGCCCTCCATCGCTCGTCATAGTTATCCTTTGCATCAGCCAATTTCCTAACGTCTTTCTCAACTTTCCTCCTCCTACGCCTCTCAGCATCCTCTCTTTCTAGTCGCTTGAGTTCTTCTTTCTGAGTCCTTTCGTGTGCCTTTCGTTCTGCACGGGCTCGTTTCTGTCGTTCTTGTTCTTCGTACTCGCGTGCATGAGTTTTCCTGCGGTCAAATTTCAGTCAAAAGTTTGACAGAACAACCGTTCAGGAGATAAACCATACAGACCTATACATTCCCATCCTGATATATTCTGCGTACTCCTCATCGTCCATATATCTGGGATCAAGCTGTGTCCAGCTATTCATAGTGTCATCGTCATCGTCATCGTCATAAATATTCCTCGACCGCAACTTGTTCCTGCCACTCGACCTGTACCGATCTGGGACATGTGCGTAGTCGTTGAATTTAGACTCAAGTTCATCGAGACGTTCAAAATTGCCATTTTGTATGTCATCTTCCATAGCCATGAATAGGTTTTCACGAAATCTAGTCTCCTCTAATTCAGCTTGAATGGTATCATAGTCTGGTTTGTGTCTGTGGGACGGTCTAGAGGAATGAAAAAGAGGTTGTGGACCGTATTCGCTTTCGCTTTCGCCGTCCATGCAAGCAGGTTCAGGGATGTAGGAGGCAGAATGATGCTTGGAAGACTTATGCCTCTTAGATTTGTTATGTAGGTGGGCTGCTTCCTCGGCTGCTGTACGTTTGAGCTTTAGTTTGGGCATCAAGAGATGAGGGAAGCAAGTAAGTATAGTATATCATGTGATTAGAATCTTATTCAGAATCAAAGTCTACGGCAGAACCGTGTGTATTGCATTGCACAAGGTAATCATCTGCTATATACACACCATATGACTGTGCAAGGAAACCTGGGATACATGCCTTCGTCGGTTCGCTCATAATTAATCTGTCTACCTAACAAGCACGGTTATTTGACTTATGAGAAGGCTTTCTGGTTCTGCGCAACCAGGACATGTAGTGACCAACTTCTCATTTACGGTCGATGGTGTCCTCCTTGTCACCTTTATCACTCTGTGAGGCTCCTGAGCCCTGCTTCTTTGCAAGCTGACCCTTAACAAAGTTAATGGAGTTTTCTCGGGCTGTAATCAAACGTTTCGCCTTGGCTAAATCGATATCGCCTTTCGCAGTATAGTCCACCTTCCTGCGTAAATTTCCTGGTCCAGGGCTCTTTGAAGCAGCTCCCCCAGAGTCCATCAAGGCAGATAGTTGTTGCCGAAGATCAGCAAGAATGTCATCGAGCGTAGAGAGTGTGACAAGGCTCTCTTCTAGCTTCTCTCGATGAATAAATGCCTGACAGACCTCTTGTGTACAGGTCTCGATGTGTGCAAATCGGGCTGGCCCTAGGAGAACACCCCCGTACCTATGATTGGAATTTCAAATTTCATCTCTAAAGCATGCCATGATATTGAAAGAGGGCCTACCAGCGGCTCACGACGACGACGGCGTCGATGACTCCTAGGCTTTGCATAACACGTAATATTCTATCTCCACTCCATCTTTCTCCATCATCCTTACTCCCTTGGACTACCTCAAAGTCATCAGTTCCATTCAACCCCGTCCTCCCTTTCTTTATGACCATGCACCGCCATGCTGCCATTTCGTGTGTAGCAGGCTTTTTGGCGTGATCGACATACTTTACATACTTGATTATGGACGTTGCATCCTCAACCGAGGTTGCTCGGTATATGTAGGCAGAGAAGATCGAGCCACGGTCTCTTACTTCCTGTGATGAGGCGAGCGGAGTTGGTTGGGGTTTGGAGTGTGATACAAATGCGTCCAGCTTGCCTTAATGGTGGTAAAGACTATGGACGCACATCCGAGCACGGTAACGTGACAGTACGCATTCTCTATGGTGTTTACTTTACCTAAGGTACATGCAGCGTATGGGTTACGGATCTCCGCACGTAGAACTCAAATGGACTGCATCCAGCTTCTTCATAATGTCCGCTTCTGAACTCGTACAAGTGCCCAGGAAAAGGATGCTGGCCCGACCCAGACCTCAGCTTCCTTTTATCATCTGCATATAGAATTGATAATTATCCTTGTTCGTGTTAAATTGTGGTCATACCTGATAGATCGTTTTGGATAGTCCAGAAATCTTCTTGCATTCCTGCTGCAGGTTGAATCCCAAAGAGGAATCAAGCAAATTGCTATCATGGTAGCTCTTAAAATACCTAAGGGCAAGAGTTAACCCTATTGCTCCGCACATGGTGCGAGGCCCCACCTGAGGCAAGCCTCTGTCCTGAAATCATGGTAGAGCTTGCGATTATTTTTCCGCTGTCAGGGCATACATTCAGATTCAGGACAACATTGCGTTGTAAAGAAGTATACTTCGCTTTTTCTGGCTGACTCCTCATAAGGGTGGCCTTGATGGATAAGGAAGTGATCGGAAAGAACATAGAAGGATACGCCAGACAGATACATCTCGAACAAACAAGCTGCTTTATTACCTCCGTAACCGACAAATCTTTCATCACACCTGGAGGAATCATATCAGAAAAATTTACGATATAGGTTCAAATACTACCAGGGAGGTCCCGTCTTCTTGAATACCACATAGGGCTCGTAGGCGGACTGATATTTAGTCACTTTGTAGACTTCGCCTTGGGGAGCTGAATAATAGCGATCATATTCGGAACTGTTATGACCAGCTGGCCAAGAGGCATGAAACATTCCGATTTCTTTGGAGCGGACCGCTTTGACCAGAGACTATTTATTAAATCATAAGCAAGTCCTCGAATCTTCAGCTTGGGGGGTACGCTACCTGTTTATCATGAGGGAAGGATGATGAAGGGCGGGACTGATCTGGGGTAGTTATATACTCGAACGCTGGGATAACGAATGCTGAGTTTCCCTCTTGAAGTTGACTCATAATCGCGTTACTGGCTCTCATTGCAGAGCGGAAATCAGAGCAAATGAAGAAATCCACGTCTAACATCATCACATAGTCAGTCCTTGCAAAAAATCTTGCCACGTTTCTCCAGGTATTGAATTGACGATTGAATGAATCGATGACGAGGTGAACATCCACCGCTTCGGACATCTTGGGGATCTTAGTGTATGCATGGTGTAGCTCATCAAGAAAATCCTGAAGTTGTTCTGCATTATCATCAGCGTGGATGGTGACTGAAATTGGGCCTGAAAGCCAATAGTCTGCGTTGTCAAGGGCTACGGCGGATCAAAAAACACACCATCATAACTCAGAATAAGCTGACGAAAAACGTTGAACCTGTTCCTTGTGATAAGAGTGGTGACGGTGATATCGTCACTATCAAAGTGACCAACGGCACGGTAAAAATAGGGATAAATGCGAGTTGGATGTAGGGATTGAGAGAAAGCTTTGGACAGCAGCAAGTCTTCAGATATAAGCAAAGGTAACTTCTTATTTGAGCCTCGTAAGTCACTGGTGGAATTCCAGTGTAAGAATTGTTGAGAGACACAGTCTTGAGGAGGGGTTCTTGAGGTATTGATGTGATGAGATTTCGGGGATATCGATGGTGCGAAGAAGATTGTAAATGCCGTATCAAAAGCAACGTTAAAGAGAAGGTGGGTTGTATAAAGCAACGAGGCCAGAAGGTATAATGCTACGAAGATATATACCAGTTTCCAGTTGGCCATGAAAGAATGTGCAAGGGACGTGTCAAATCATGTGACCGTTCTCTTTCCATGCTCCGTTCTCTTGCACGTCGGTATTCCCTTTCTACTCGCAGCATACCTATCTACAGTGCACATGTTAGACTATGGGACACATTGTCTATGCGCGATATTATTTATTTAGTTCATGGGATAGAACAGAACTACGGTCAAATTTACGAGTTCAAATGTTTACGAGTGAGTTGCAATTTTCTAGATCTCTCTAAGGTCTCTTAATCGACCGCAGGACTATGAGATCACGACAAATTTCCAATATTTGATGTTAATCTCGTTTCTCAGCCCAGACAGCGTCAAACGTTTGAGCCGAGAAGGTGATGTTTTTCGCATCGATGTACCACCTTTGGAAGATGCACCTGGTGGGATTGGGCTTGACCAAGTTCTTGCTGCACTTGAAAAAAACGCCATTTCTAACTCTATACCAACTTACAGCGAGCCTCACGAGCGTAGTCGAACGATATCCTGTCGAATTACTCCAGGTCGTCGCAATTTCTTTACGCCCGCACCTAAACGCCAGCCGCTGTTGGACTCTGCTCAGCGTCACGCTCTGGGTCGAGAGTTCCTTTCTTGGGCAGGTTTTCAGCCTATTGAAACTAGTATTTCTCCCAAAGGCGATGAAGGGAGGACACCTATGAGGAAAGCCCTACACAAATGGAGCCGATTAACTGGGAGGCCAGAGCCCGGTATTGTTGTTGAAGTGCCCCCGGATGATGCTGATCCAGCTTCTCGAGCTCCCCAATTACAAGATCCTCCAGAAAACTCGGTGCAATCGGTTTCCAGGGAATGGGAATCTGTTCCATCTTTGTCCCACCAATCCCGACGACAATCCCTCATCGAACACCATAACCCATCTGGGGACCCGATATTAGAAATGGCATCCATATCTTCTGCTGTGTCCACCAAAAAGCGACTCACCTCCACCCCTGACTGCTCATTCAAGAGCATTGGTCCCCATATAACATCATCATCTCCTGATTTGTCATTGTCGACGCGGATGCTGCCCACCTCAGACCCCTCAGGCGCATTGATGAACTGTCATCCCCCGTCATCGAGTTCTACCCACCCCTTCAAATCAAACCGAAAATCTGATCTGGGACATCGCACTGCTCTCAGATCATCGAATGAACGCACCTCCAACTTAGCTAAGAAAAAACAGGGGATTCGTTCTGGCATTCATGACATGCATTCAGAGTCAATGCCTTCGGTAAATTCTTCACAAAGCAAGAGGTCAGAGGACCCCAGTCTTCCGCACAGGCTCAGATCCTTTGTGGGTAATTTATAGCACAATTATTCTACCATCTATCTGCACTTTGCAATGTTCTATAAGCGAAAAAGCTCCTGCCCACGCTGCCCTGAACCAAAAGGTGTAAATGAATGATTACAAAGAATGACCTTGATCTAACGACAAATACGATACTTAAGTCCACAATCACAACACAATAAACCAAGGGTCCAATCATAAAAAGGAAGATAGTTGGTCAAAAAATCAGGGTTTCCATGTCCCCCTGCCCGCCAGGTTACCACCTGAGCTGGATTGGTGATGATGCGTCGGGGGTTGTGTCACATATGACGGGGGATATTCACTCCCGGGCGATGTTAATGGTGAACCTGAGCGGCTAGCAGCGTGGTATGCAGGGAATCCATCAAAACCACCACCACTTTGTTGGGTTCTATGCGCAGATGTTTGGCGACCTTGCGTCAGAGCCGGTGAGCTAGATCGACCGCCATCGTACGGATACATAGGGGAGCCATCATATCCACCGCTTGGGTGAGGTTGATGGACAGGAGCCTGCCTGTCGTTCGCATACGGTTGATGATACATGGTCGTTGGAACAGACATGTTGGACGGATTGGGCGACAATGAAGATGTTGAAGCCATCCCTGGTGTATTGAAATGCGCTGTCGCCCGGGGAGAGAGTAAAGGCTCTTGAGAAAGGTCTATCCTGGAAAGTTCAATATCCGAACGTGCGCCGCTTGTGACATAACGGTCATACGCCCCGGGAGCTACTCCTGGCAAGGTAGGTGCAGGGGTAGCAGCGCCTCCTCGAGCATAGAAGGTGGATTGAGAGTGGTACAATGAGGCACCATCCGTGAGTATGTTTGCTGAAGCCATCGACTTAGTATCCCAATCCTGTTCGCCACGGTCTCGTTGATACATGATTGGATCGTATTCAAGGTGACTCTGATGAAAGGTGATGGATAATAAGTAATCCGTTGGTGCAAACAGCAATGAGCGGGAACAGCACCTGATCAATTGCGGCAATCCTGATTCCTCCCGGTACAATTTGAGCGTTCATCTCCTGGCCACCATACTCATCCATCTTAATGTGGTCATTGGAAATCTTGCCTTGATAGACTTGACTAAGCAGAGGCATCATCTTAGCGTGTAGCATGGGAGTAAACAGGTCAGCATGGAGAGCTGGATGGCCAAAACGCTTCCCAAGTCTGTTTCCTTTGTGATCTGCTCGCTCAGAGTGCACCTTTGCAAGACGCAGCTCATCCTCTGTCGATTTGAAGTATCTGAAATCATCCATAAACTTGCGGTTCAGGAATATTTTGAAACCAATGACAATCAGTATCGGCGGAATAACGGACAACCAGGCAAAAGATTGCCATCCATATTGTAGACCAATGGCTAAATAGATGGTTAGTTTCTCAGGAAATTTTTATGTAGATCACTGACTAAGAACCATAAGGGACTGCATAAGAACAACACAGAACAGTAGTCGGTTCACCACCACGTTCCATAAACGCTGATGGTGCAGATTCAGCATTTAATACAACGGGGATATAAAATCAAGGAGCACTCACGCCTCCAGTTTCCACTTTGGACACAAAGACAAACATGAGTTGATACTTATAAACCCAAGATGATAGCCAGAACACAATGGCACAAGCAAGAACGACAAGTGGAGCAAGTGGAGCGAACACCAAACCAACGGATACCATGAAAAGCTGTTACATTCGTAAGAAAAAGGCGAAATTCATAGTGGCGTGGAATATCACCAAGTTTGAACTGCGGGAAGTGGATTAGAGTAATGAATGTGAGGTTTGGATGCCAACTCACTAGTAGATGGCATATTCAAAGTGTGGTGGTTGAGTCCATTCTCTTATATCTCGTGGCGTTCTCCCGAAAAGTCTGGAAAGTGGTATTGATGGTAGATAGAAAAGCAAATAGAGAGTGAAGCGTACCTAGTCTTTATCCAAATCCAAACAAGATGAAAAATCTGAGCAAGGTCAAAGATAACCAGGAAGCCTCGAAGCGGGAAGAATGTCAGCCAATACGATGACTGGTTGATATACGTTGAATTAATGGTATCAGGAAGAGCTACGAGGAAGGAATCAGTCAGTAATCGACAGCAGAAATGTGCCAAAATGCTTACTATCTAGATTATCAATGATTTCTTGGAACGACTTCTTGCCAATTTGTTGCACGATTTGCTCAATGCTATCTACAAAACCCGCAATTGTATTGAGAAAAAGAACGTATGAACAATACATGACTTACTGAAAATGACACCAATGAGTGTGAAGATAACAAGTTGACTGATCACGAGAAAAGCAAAATATCGTGCAACAACAGCTCGATCCAATCGCGAATGGGTCAGTGCACCCATATACTGATCAAAGGATTTAAGTTTGTGGCAGAGCCAACGAGAGACGTAGATAACATACCTTGGTGAGTTTTCGCATGATAACTGGTAGGAAGAAACCAAAGAAAGCGGAAACTGCAGGAGGAAGGACACCAGAAACAACGGCAAAACTGGTAGGGGAGGTGGTTGACCAGTTTTCCAAAAACGGAACATATGAAGCCAACTTGAGTGTGAATTATAAGCATATCGCAAAGCATGAAAGGCAGAGATCGCACCGGAGTCAGATTGGCAAGAATGGAAATCACGAACAAAGGGACAGTGTTGAAAGAGCAAACAATTACCAGCCAGATGAAACCCATCATTTTTTTGCTCGCAATTTCCGAATTAGACAAATTCATATTGGCCCAAATCTGTATAAAGTATGAGGGATCAAGCAATAACAAGACGCAGCTGACTAACGATATCCTTTGGGTTAGGTGCCAGTGTGATCTCTGCACCCTTAGGACGTTTGCTCTCCAAATTTCGCGCAACGATATGGGCATATGGAACAGCAGCGAGAGAAGCAAACCCGTAACTTTCTGCCTTGCGTGTATCAATCTGTGCACGGTACTCCTCAATTGCTGCCTCTGTCCTTTTCAATTTGGCACTGAGAATTACTTGTGAACTGTCTATACTTAGCATTGAGATCAAATAGCGGAACGCACGTATAGAAATCAATAGCATCCGTCTTCTTTCCACCAAGTCCACAAATCCCACCAAGGGTCATCGTTGGCCGCTTTTTGCCGATCTTGCCGCCCTTGAGATATTGAACGAGGACTTGCTCAAAATTCCGTACGGTCTCATTGTGGTAATCAATCAGCTCAGGAAGTCTGCCGACCTTTCTGCCGATATGCACACTAGTGGTGGGATAAGGCATCTTGGTAGTATCAAAGATATGGCGTAGGCCTTCATCAGTCTGTAATTGTTTGGGAACATGGCGGACAGCCAGCGTCCGGGAGTAGAAAGATTGGGTATATTCAGGGGACCGAAACCAGGCCTTGCGCAATCGGATTATATGTGTCCAGTTATGGTAGACGAGGTAACAAAGAAAAATTGTCTTTAGAAGGGGATGGTATAAGTATTGAAAAGAAGACCGTATACAGGGAACTTACGATGGCATATGTGACCGTAACATGGACGAAAAGGATGTTTCCCCCAACATCTCTGATTGTCAACATACTCAATTCATCACGCTTTTTTAGGTTGACGTTCTTGATATTGTAGATAATGTTGATGGGAATGAGGATACCACAAGTGAGAAGTGCGATCACTGTGAAAAGCAAACGCAGCATGCGAAGGAAGCGTAGAAATACGACAGCGTCTAAGCCGATCTTGTCTACAAGTTCTGGCTCTTTGGTGCGAATAAGCGGAGGAAGCCAGCCTAGATGTGAGTCCGAGATGCGAGGTGGAGGCTTGTCTCCAACATGATATTTGACTTTTGGCTCGTAAACTATCTGTAGCGAACAGCTCAGGCTAATTCAAAAACAGGGATAAACTAGCAGTCCTGCACACCTTGTTCTTTGGCCGCAGAAAGTTGAACACTAGAACGGTCAGCACCTACAGATCCACTAGTGTGAGAGATCCCAAATTGGCAGGATGTAAGAGCAAGCGTACAGAAATCACGGTCATCAGCCCAACTTGGGTCAAGACTGCTCTCGGGCCAATGGTGCGCGACTCATCGTTGAAGATATCATCCGCCGGATTACCGATAGAGCTCATGATGAGTAAGGTTGAGTAAACCGATAGATTAAAAAGTGGAAGTTAGATAAAAAGGGTGAGTAAAGATGAGGAGAGGGGATGGAGGGCCGTCGTCAGTAGTCGTCGTGTAAAGTAATAGAGAAAGAATAAAGGAGTGTTCACGTGAGATTCAATGGAGTATTACATAATAATACCTTATCCAAATATTACATCATCTCGCGTGTCCCACTAGCGCACGACTTGTTCTTGTATCATTTTTAGTTCTTTTTGCCATTCACTCAGAGTCAATGATACCACCAACATCACAGGCTGCTGCACAGTTATGGTATGATTGTAAGTTTACATTTACCACATTATTTCACTTCTTCTCTTTGTCCGTCTTGACCCAATTGCAGTCGGCAGAAAATGGTTCATCTTGGCCACGGTATTCGGTGGGCCAGTCACTTTTATCATCAATGCCCCATTTGGCCGGTTCAGTCTTCCCGATAGTATGTTGCTCGTCGACGGTAAGTACA